>JAJLSX010000031.1:41046-144930 GCA_030567815.1 Ogataea piceae | reverse complement strand
CAACTGGGATTGTCACACCATCTGAAACAGTGAAAGAAGAAGTTGTGTATGTGCTGGTGTAGGTGTTAGACCATGGGGTAGTAGTGGTTAATGCAGGTTCTGGGACAATCTTTTCAACAATAGAGCTGGTGGTAGTTGTTGAACCACTTGTGATGGTTGTCACAATAGTGGTAGTGCTTGTGGATGGTAGTGTCCAATATGATGTTGTTGTTGATAATGGAGATGTATATTTAGAAGATGGAACTTCAACAACATCTACCTCAACTGGGATTGTCATACCATCTGAAACAGTGAAGGATGAGGTTGTGTATGTGCTGGTGTAGGTGTTAGACCATGGGGTAGTAGTGGTTAATGCAGGTTCTGGGACAATTACTTCAGGAACAGTAGTAGTGTAAGTGGTTGAGCCAGATGTGACTGTGACAACTATGCTGCTGGTAGAGGTATAAGTATTTGGCCAGTAAGATGTGGTAGTGCTACTTGGGGCGGTATATTTAGAAGAAGGAACTTCCACAACCTCAACTTCAACTGGAATAGTTACACCATCTGAAACAGTGAAAGAAGAAGTTGTGTATGTGCTGGTGTAGGTATTAGACCATGGGGTGGAGATAGTAGTTGTATCCTCTGGCACAATCTTTTCAACAATAGAGCTGGTGATAGTTATTGAACCACTTGTGATGATAGTAATAATAGTAGTTGTTCTTGTGGATGGGATGGTCCAATAGGAGGTGGTAGTAGAAAGAGGTGGGGTGTACTGAGAAGATGGAACTTCAACAACATCTACCTCAACT
The DNA here is from genome assembly GCA_030567815.1 of Ogataea piceae. Classification (NCBI taxonomy): domain Eukaryota; kingdom Fungi; phylum Ascomycota; class Pichiomycetes; order Pichiales; family Pichiaceae; genus Ogataea; species Ogataea piceae. The sequence goes on along the minus strand of JAJLSX010000031.1, from coordinate 144,142 downwards.
GGGATTGTCATACCATCTGAAACAGTGAAGGATGAGGTTGTGTATGTGCTGGTGTAGGTGTTAGACCATGGGGTAGTGGTGGTTAATGCAGGTTCTGGGACAATCTTTTCAACAATAGAGCTGGTGGTAGTTATTGAACCACTTGTGATGGTTGTCACAATAGTGGTAGTGCTTGTGGATGGTAGTGTCCAATATGATGTTGTTGTTGATAATGGAGATGTATATTTAGAAGATGGAACTTCAACAACATCTATCTCAACTGGGATTGTCACACCATCTGAAACAGTGAAAGAAGAAGTTGTGTATGTGCTGGTGTAGGTATTAGACCATGGGGTGGTAGTGGTTAATGCAGGTTCTGGGACAATCTTTTCAACAATAGAGCTGGTGGTAGTTATTGAACCACTTGTGATGGTTGTCACAATAGTGGTAGTGCTTGTGGATGGGAGTGTCCAATATGATGTTGTTGTTGATAATGGAGATGTATATTTGGAAGAAGGAACCTCAACTACATCGACTTCAACAGGTAATGTTAGACCCCCTGATATGGTGGTCGAGGCAGTGGTGTATGTACTAGTGAAAGTCCCTGTCCATGGAATAGTTGTAGTTACTGTTTCGTATGGCACTTTAACAACAACCTCAGAACTAACATATGTTGTTGAAGGTGATTTTATTGTGGTTTCGCTGGTAAATGTAGTTGTGAAGCTACTGTTCCAAGGAACCGTGGTTGTGCCCAAAGGCGTTTCAATAACAACAACCTCAACTGGAACTGTAACTGAACCTGATGTTGATTCAGATTGTGTTGTGTATGAGCTAGTAAATGATCCAGTCCATGGAATTATTGTTGTGATGGTTTGCTCTGGAGTGTTAACAACAACTTCTGAGTTGGTAATAGTTGAATTGCCTGAGGTGAAAGTGGTAACAGATGTGGTGGTGGATGTATATGATTTAGTCCAAGGAATCGTGGTTGTGCCCAAAGGTGTTTCAATAACCAATACCTGTATAGGTGAAGCATTGCTTCCTGATGTAACCGTTGATTCTGTTGTGTATGTGCTAGTAAATGATCCAGTCCAGGGAATTGTAGTTGTAATGGTTTGCTCTGGAGTGTTGACAACTACTTCTGAGTTGGTAATAGTTGAATTGCCTGAGGTGAAAGTGGTAACAGATGTGCTGGTGGATGTATATGATTTACTCCAAGGAACCGTTGTTGTGCCCAAAGGTGTTTCAATAACAACAACCTCAACTGGAACTGTAACTGAACCTGATGTTGATTCGGATTGTGTTGTGTATGAGCTAGTAAATGATCCAGTCCATGGAATTATTGTTGTGATGGTTTGCTCTGGAGTGTTAACAACTACTTCTGAGTTGGTAATAGTTGAATTGCCTGAGGTGAAAGTGGTAACAGATGTGGTGGTGGATGTATACGTTTTACTCCAAGGAACAGTAGTTGTACTCAGAGGTGTTTCAATCACCAATACCTGTATAGGTGAAGCATTGCTTCCTGATGTAACCGTTGATTCTGTTGTGTATGTGCTAGTAAATAATCCAGTCCAGGGAATTGTAGTTGTCGTACTCATCTCCGGAACTTTGACCACAAGAAGTTCAATTGAGGTTGTTAGATTATCAGAGACATAGGTACTTATTGTAGACGTTGTTGTTAGATCTATACCTGTCCATGGAATAGTTGTTGTCTTTGTGTCAAAATCTGATATAATCTCTGAAGAACATGCTTTGGGATCAGATCCTTTGTCAACAACTTGAAAAACACTGTCTTCAAAGTTGCTTATTTGAATACCAGATGGAGTTTCTATGTAGAATTCCAACACAGAAGGTCCACCGTCGTTAATATATGAAATTCTAAAAGGATAGTATATATTTTTGCGCAAATACACATAAGATGAAATTGGGTCCGTTTCTATGGGATCTGTTGCATACATTATGCTCTCATCTCCTGAATCATCAGTAAAATCTGATGGATCACAACAGCCAAATGCACCTTCAGCAAGCCATACCATAGCACTATTATCAATAGCTTGGAGAGTAAATGTAAATATTCCAGTTTCATTAGCTAGGGGTGTAGACTTGATAGTTAGTAAATCATATCAAAAAAGTTTCGAGAGAAATATACATACGATAGAAGTAGCCTTCTAGTTGCATAGAGAAGCTTGAAATTGAGAATGTTACTTGATTGTATAATGCATCTCCTGCCGCATCAATATAAGTCGCAGAGTAAGAAAAATTTGGTTCGGTGACATCAGTAGCAGTAGCAGTGACTCCACTAGAAGTATATCCACCTGCCATGAATTTTGATTGACTATAGTTATCCCAGTCTCCTAAGACATATGGATAAAAAGTTGCATTAAAACCTGGAGTTACTGAAACATCAGTACCAAAATAACACCCTATCGAAATATATCTTGTTCCTCCTGTTGTGAGCGTAGACACGCCCAAAAATAAATAAAAGATGAATAGGGAACCTAATAATTGTTTATATAGGGACATGGCTCAATTTTAATTGTTCTTTTTTTTGTTTAAATTTGAAAAAATAATAAACATGCTTTGAAATAAATTATCATTTTGCAAGAAATTTTGTTTGTTTTATATACACAAAGAATATGATTTCAGAATTTCAAATTTTGAGATGAAATGTTCATATTGTGTCTATGGCTGATTCCTTTTTACAACGCGGCACCCATTTGAAGCATAGTAAATACCTATATTTTAGGGTTACGACAAATATATGATCTACCTTATGTTAAATCGAGAGAATTAAACAATGAATAATTTCACAAAACCAATATGGTAAGGTATCAATACACATAAAACCTGATATTCTGAATCTTGAGTGCACATAGTTGAGTTTTGAAAGCATAAACTGCAAACAGTAATTGTGGTAAATATAAATATAAAGGAGTGAACTTTTAGAAGGTACACGTAAGTGTTAAGCCGCAATCGAAATACAAAGGAAAATATCATTTTCAATGTTTGAAGTTTACTATAACTATACAATTAAATTGCTTACTGAGAATGTAGTATTTCTGTAATTTAGATGCGGCAAATATCCCTGTAAGTTCAATAAAAGATTTTCTATCTTTAAGATCAAACTTGATAATGCTTAGGAGTACCGGTTGCTCAAAGCTTAACTTCAACTTCAAAGGGCAATGATTATCACATTTCACGGTTAAACCGATGTATTGGATCTTTTTGCTATTTTAAGACAGAATCACTTTATAAGGCAAGTGTGAAATTAAGCGACTGCTTTATCATATTTAATTATATAGTTATCGTAGACCTCAAGTTTTGTATAGTAGAAAATTACACAAAACATAAGTTGTGTGAAAACATGAAATGATTGGCCAAACACAAAGCCTCATTATAATACAGTTTTGTAAAACAAAATAATCCCTCAAGTACAATCAATATATATGTTAATATATTTAAAATTGGTTGGATTAAATGGCTCAGCTTTGAAATCAATTTATTTCTGTATCTTTTTGTGTGTATTGTTTTGGGGTCTTATTATCTTCAAATAGATTTATTACCACCTTCTTTGCAAATTTGTTCAATTTATGTATATTCATCATTCATTTAAGAAAAGTTTTTCGATTTTAATTATTAAGTTGTATTGTGTTAAAATGATTAACTGGTTAATTGTAATCAACTAATGCTGATTCTCCATTTTAGGCAATTATCAAATGAATCAGTGTTTACCTACTCACCTACACACCTACACACCCACATATCCAACATATGATATTGTCTAGACAACCTGTGATCTTTAATTTACAGCATAGTAACCAAAGTTGTTGCTGTACTCTTATACTTTTTGCTGTTTTTGTTTGCTGTCCTATACTACCCAACAGGATAACAAATGTACACAATATTATACATATAAGATAAGAATTTGATTTTCGTTTTGTTTTTGTGTTTGTTTTAAGTTGAAAGGGGGATACCATGTACTATCTCCAATCCAAAAATCAGATTTTTCAAATATAAGTAAACTGCACTCTCTGTTGTGTTCCGTGTTTATGATGCAAATATATGACCTCTTTAGCCGTAAAGCATCTACAAGTGTTAAATCTAGGTTCCTTATAGGATATTATTGTAAAATATTTAAAAGTTGTCTTTTTTGATGCAAGGGTTTGCCATTGATAAGAGTATTAATTAATTGTGAGAATTACAGGTTACTGCTTCATAGACAAATTGTAAAAAAAAGGGTTCACAATGTGTTTTTGTGTATCATAGAACCAGTAAGAGCATATTATAACAGTAATAGTATATTAAATACAATGGAGCTTTTACTTATAGACAACCTGAATAACCATCCTATGAAATATAATCTAGAGAGTTTGTTCTGTTTTTCAGATGCAATTTTCAAAATTGGTTTATTTCTTATTTTGTTGAACATCATTTTTCACAATACGATTAAATACTTATTATTATGAAACAACGAATTTATCACGATCGCCATCTTATAATTACTGGAATTAAAGGTAGAATCTCTTTTAGGGGTATATATATATGTTGCATATACCTGTATTTATCTATCAATTTCACAAGTTACATCGAAAGTAATTTCACTTTTCTTATACAACATTGGTTCAGCTTATTATTAATGAAACTTAAAAATAATTATATAGAGTAAGTATCTGCTCAATGTTTTAATTGTCTATTAGGATTTGAAAAACGTCGCGGGTACTAACACCACAGAAACCCTTCAGCATATAATATTGAAATATCACTATTCTATTACAACAAGTCAAATCTGAAGAATATTGTGCCAATTGTATTTTATATTTGTCCGCTAAACCAATAATCTTATTAGCTAAGCTACAACTAATAATACTTTAAATCAAACGTTCTCTTTTGAAAATTTCAATCGAAAGAGATCTTAGGTTTAATCGTTGAATAAAATAAAATAAAAAACAAAAAAAAAAACAACCATTTTTACCCCTTTTACCCATTTTACGAAGTGAAGAAGTTTTTTGATTTTATCATGGGTTCTCGACCACAGTCCATGGCATTGAGTCTCTATGAGGAACCTACTGATCAAAATCAAATTAAAGCCCTTCAAAACGATGTGAAGATCATACAAAATCATCTTTCAATTAAAGAGATGGATAATAGAATTAAGGAGCTCGCATATCAACAGAGTACATCCACATTTCGTGCTGATTTGGATACTATGCTTGCAGCCTTGAATGAGACTAGAAATCACATTCAGGATTATTCGATAAAGATGGAGAAGAACTACCAAAGGCAGCTTGATCTGAATAATGAGCGTTTTAATACGGAAAGTCAATTAATTTCGAAGAAATTTATTGAAGAAGGTAAGCTAATCGATAAGAAAATTGAAGAACAGTCTAAGCTAATCGATAAGAAGATTGAAGAACAGGCTAAGTTGATCGATAAGAGCCACGAAGCAGACAGAAGAATTTATGCCGACTATCAGAAGTTAAATGATGATAAAATCAAAGATTCTCGAAAGAAACAAGAAGCTTATCAGAAGTCAGTTGATAAACAGATGGAAAAACATCGTGAATCAACTGATAAGAAATTTGAAGAAGAAAGAGCTATTCGTGCAGAAAATCAGAGAAATTTTGAGAAACATAATAGTACTTTAGAACGGTTTATTACTGAAATTACTACTCAAGTTGCTAATAACCAAGCCAAGGTTGAAGATAAGTTTGATCACATAAAAGCTGACCAAAAAACTGCATTCGAAAAAGGTAAATTGGAAATGACTACCAAAGTTACTAAAGTTGATGCAAAATTCGATAAGAAATTTGATAAAGTTGACCACCAACTCAAACAGGAAATAAGTGATGCTAAAAATTATGTTCAAGAAGCTAATCTAGTTTATCAGCAAACTGATGCTAATTATAAATCAATTTCTGAAAAACAAAGACAAGACATCGATGAGGTGCAAACTAGGATGAATAATTTGGAGCAAAAAGTGATCCAGACTCCACAGATAGATAACACTGAGTGTCAAACAGCAATAAATGCTTTGAGACAAGAACATTTACAAAAATTTTCTTTTGTTGAACAACAGATGTTAGAGATCCAAAGATCAGTAGAGCATGTTCAGGGACAAGGCATGTTGCCAAGTCTAGGTCCTAGTCCGCTAACACATAAGCAATTAAAAGATGAAGTTATTGCTTGTTGTAGCAATATCATTATGCGAGAATTGACACAAGAAGATTATGTGGAAAATGAGTCTCAACAGAAGCTTTACAGGAAATATTTCCCAAAACAAGATTTCCACTTAAAACCATTTGCACAAGATTATCAGTTACCCCAAGATATTATCACTGTTCAGACCCATTTACAAGGTTGTCTACTACCTTATGTTTTCTGGGGAAGAGCAATTTTGGATCATTATCTTGATGATACAACGGCAGCAGTTATTAGGAAAGATATCGAGACAGAGGCTTTTGTTTGGCCTATTGTCATCGCAGCACTATTTCGTGAATTTCCATTTATTACTTATAAAGATGAACAAACACGGAGATTGATTGCTTTCAGTCCACGTACTGGTTTCTCATTATACCAAGAATTATCTATGTGGTGTCGTGAGTTAGTTACCTATGAAGGATTGAAACTTATGAAAATGGTACGACAACGGCTTGAGTCTATTTTACGTACGCATACGTTAGCCTTTCCTAGTAATGTTCAAGTTCCGAAAGGATTTGCTAATTATCTTAAGATGCAGCAATTTATTGCATTATATGTTCCAAAAGATTATATTGTTCCCGAAGCAACATCTAATTATGATGTTATGGTACAACAAATGTCCCCTGATTCACCATATATGTTTAGTAACCAAACGAGATCTAGTGGAGATCAAGGAAAAACTAACAGAAAAGCAATTCCTGTATAAGTCGTGTATGAATTAATATAATTAATAGACGTAATTATGCTAATCACAGTGGTTATGTAAGTGATTATAGATTATCTAATATCTTATATAAGCTAGAATGTTTTTATTATATAATATATTATATAATACAATACAATGTCATTTATTTTTTTGTCATTTTAAAACATCACACACAAAATTTAAAGGTTAATTTAAATTAATAAATCATCTTATCAAAATTATAAGCTATTTATATTAGTCACTTTTTGAATATCATATAGCCTTTTAGTTTATAAATAAATATATATATATATATATATCGTATATATTATATATATTTATATTATTCATTTATTTTATAGTTATACATATATTTATTTCACTTTATCTCTTATCACTTATCTCTTATCAATTATGGGGTTAGTTTATACAGAACATTTCAAGACTACTTCAGTGGTTAGTAGTGAGCCTTTAAATTTACCCATTGAAAAGACTAAAAGGTCTTGTTCATCTTCTTCAACTGCTTCAAATTCTTCAAATTTTTCAGTAAGATCATCGATTTCTTCAATTTATTCTCCTCGGTCTTCATTTTCTTCAAATTCTTCATTCCAACAACAGAATAATTTTACCCATAATAAGATTGATCCTTATTCATTTCCTTATCCTTATTCATATTCATACTTAACTTCAAATACAAACAATAATATTAGTAACAGTAATACAGGTGGAATAAGTAGTACTAGTACTACTACTACCCCATATTATGATAAGTATAACATATTAACAACTCCCACTACACCGGTTAAGATTTTACGTTGTAAAAATTGTCATAACCATATATGTTTAGATTCATTAATTATATCTGATAATTTTTATGGGAATACAGGGCCTGCATATTTTGTTTCTAAAGTTTTAAATATTAAAGTTAGTGATTTAAAAGAGTCTAAAAAAATGAGAACTGGTAGATATGAAGTTAAACTGATTGGTTGTAAACAGTGTCATTCAAATTTAGGTTGGAAATATTTGTATTCTGAAGATGAAAAGGAAAAATATAAAGAAGGTAGATTTGTCATTGAAAGAAATTTATTAGAAGAGATTGAGTCTTGATTTTCATTTACTCCCCTTTTTCCCCTTTTCCCCCTATTTTTACCCTTTTCTCTTTTCCCTTTTTCCTTTTTCCGTTTTCCTTTTTCCTTTTCCCATTTTTCTTTTATATTTTAGGATTATACTTTTTGTTTGGTTTATTTTGTTTTTTCGTCTTTTTTATTGGTTATTTCATGGTTTCATTTTTGTTCATTGGTTTATTTGGTTCATTGGTTTATTTGGTTCATTGGTTTATTTGGTTCATTTGGTTCATTGGTTTTTTTTTTTCTTTCTACATATACGTATTTATTTATTAATATCATTTCTAGCACTAACAATTATCAATTTCGTATTTAAAATCTATATATGTATATTATAAATGTAATTAAAGATAGAAAATATAAAGAGTAAATAAATAAATTAAAAAGAATAATAATATTGATGTCTTGAATTAAAGTTCCATTTGGGTTGGGTGGAAATTACAAGCCTCATCAAATCACATAGAAAAAAAAAAGAAATAGAAACCTCCGTTCTTGAATAGAAAAACCAATAGTATAAAGTGTAAATTTAAAAGTACAAAATAGAAATGAAAAACCCCAAAAGTATAAATAAATAAAGTAAAAAAATAAATAAAATAAATAATAAAGTAGTAATGTCGGTAATTAATAATTTGATAAAGACTTAATAATCATCATCTTGTGAGGATAAAGATAAATCACTGAATGATGATGAATCTGCGCTATTGTGTCCACTTCCACCGGTGTCTCCAGACCCAGATCCAGTAGCTGTACTCTTTAGTTTACCCTTTATTAAAGTGAAACTACTTAAAGTATCAACAACTTCATGAGAGTCTGAGGATACCGAAGGATGATCTTGTCTGGATATTTTACGCGGTCTTGGAGGAACAGGAGCTGGTGATTTTCTTCCTCGTTGTTGTTGTAATTGTTCATCTGTAATTGTATTTTTGAGCTGAGTCACATTGGCAGCTAAAGAATCATACCGGGTTGGTTTTTTAGGTGTAGTTGACAATTGTTGTTGTGGTTCACCAGGAATGAAAGAAGGATGCTCTTTAGGATTGGCAAATGGGGACTCTTCAAGGTAGTTAGTACCAAAAATGTCATCATCGGTATTAATGATAATCCTACTCTTTTGAGACCGTTGAGATGGAGATGATATTACTGAATTTTCTTCGGATTTTTCATACAATACATGCATTAGTCTATCTTGTAAAGGTGGTAATGGTTGTTGTTGCGTTCCTGATGATTTACGTGGTGGAGGTGGAGTAGGGATAATTGGAGATGTTGAAGATGAGGCAATAACGGAGGATAAATCCATTAGATTAGATTCAGCATAAGAAGGAGAATTTTCATCATCTGTTATTATAGAGTCATAGTTATTATTGATATCACTATTACTATTGCTAAATAATTTCTCATTTGAATCTGTATATTGTTTCTCGTTATTGTTCATCTCTGAATCATGATCCAAAGTAGATGATGAGGCTAATATAGCTCCTTTTCTTGATTTAATTCCATTTGAACCTCTCTTTCTCTTTCTGTAGAAAATAAATAATAGTAGTCCTGTTAAAATCAATCCAAATATAGAACCAACGGCAATACCTGCTATAGCACCTTTACCCAATGACTTACTTCCACTTCCACTTGTTAAATCATGTAAAATTCTCTGGAAAGATGAATAATCTGTAGTTATTGGACTATGAGTAGTTGTTGTTATCGATGTGCCTTTCAGAGCAGTAGCTTCAGTTTCAACTACTACATCGGTTGTAAAAGTAGTTGTTGTCTCTGTGACTATAAACACCTGGGTATATTCATAAGTTGAAGTATAAAAGTCATCTTCGTAAGTTGAAACTGATGGTGTAGCAGTCGAGCTATACGTCACTGGTGCTAAGGTATCATCTGAATTAGTCGAATAATAAACAGAATCTGAGGATTCACTATCATTACTAATAGTAGAACTAGTTGTAGTTGAAGAATCCTTATTGGTGGTTGTCTTTTTGGTATCATATAAAGGAGACTGATAATTGTGAGAAAGGGTTGTTTTCCCTGTTACTCCGCTGCCTCTTGTTTTTGTCGTTGTCGTTGTTGTTTTCGTTCTTTTTCTAGGACTAGTGGTACCAGTAATAACTGAGCCATATGAATTTGTTATTAAATGGGTAGTTAAATGTTGTGTATCTGTACTTTCCGATGAAGAATCTGTCGATATAACAGAATCTGTATTAGATATATCTATACTTGATGAGGATGAAGATGTAAGTGATATAGATGATGAGGATGTTGATGTAGTGGGAGTCGTAGATGTAACATTTGAATATAGAAGGTTTGGGTTGTCTGCATACTGTTTCGTATTAACAGACATATTCTGTTCTAAGACTTACTTGATAAATGAAGGACAAAGTAAAAATAGATAAAAGCACACTTCCACTATGGTAATATTATTAACAAATTGAGAGCCCCTTTTGTTTTTCGTTGAAGTTAATGAAATGTTTGTCAAAAAAAAGGAAACAAAAGAAAAAAATCTAAACAATCATAGAATAGATGCGATGGGCAGGATATATAACAAAAAAAGGACAAAAAACAAATTAATTAATTAATATTGATGTAGCCAAAAATAGAAATAAAACAAATACAAAGTTATTGGTTGAATATGGTTATATAATATATATCGTATAATTTGTATAAATTTATCAGCGTATATATAAATTATATTGTTAAACTTTATGAATTAACTTTAAAAATTGTACAATAAGTAAATAATGCTGTTAATGTGTATCTTATTAAACCTTCTTACGTTTCAAATTTCGCCCTTTTCAGAAGTGTTTTTTGTGTGGTGTTTTTTTTTTTTTTTTTTTTTTTTTTTTTCTTTTTTTGTTGTGGTTTTTTTTTTATGAGGAGAAATTTAAATTTTTTTTGTGTGTTTTTTTTTTTTGTATAATTTTTTTTTATGGATTATGTAATCATCGATGGGTGTCCTTTTCGTTTTTTGATTTCTAAAAATAGTAAATTTTAGTCATGTGACAGTGTATCACGTGTTATGTGGGAGATTTACGTGTTTTGTTATATAAAGTATAATGAGATTAGACTATTGTGTATATGAAATTGAGTATACTATTGAGATCATGACAATATTCAGTCTGGTGGACTGTGGACTGACAGTGGCAGAGGCCGGCCATAGCACTGAATCTTGGTTTGAGAAATTATATATCAATTAAAGTTAATAAATTACTGTATGACGATTTATTAAATATAGTTGGTAAGTTATAAGCTGAAGAGGTTTATATGGACTTTGTTGCTTTCCTTCTTGGAATCAAATTTTCAAATTTAAATGAAATTTAAATATTTTGAACTTTTTCAAAAAGCTAATAAATTTAAATATTATTAAATTTGATTCATGTACTACAATAATTTCTTCTTTAATATATATATAATATATCAAATATGTAAACTCTTAGGCTTAGTATATTAGTTGCAATATATACTTTAATATGTATTTACATCAATTTTCAAGTTATCTGAATTATGATTCATGAATCATGAATGATGAATCTCTTAATATTTCAAAAGGATTGTCGTGGTAATTTTTTAGTCCCTCTAAAAGGCTCAAATTTTATGGGCCCTTTAATTTGCTTCAGCCGTACAATCAGCAGGTGATATTTTTCTCGGTAAACCTTTCGGAATTTGAGCATCTTTTAGATGGGGCAGTGTAAATCATCTCGATTTGATAATTACAGGTTTAATCTATACTTTGTTATATATCCATGTTTATTAAATTGAAGAATAGAGAAGGAAAAATGATGATAATAATAATAAAAATGTACTTAATGAAACAAAATAACACTTTTTAAAATCGAGAGACAATAAAAGAAAAGAAAAGAAAATAAAAGAAAAAGCACAAGGTGGAAATGAAAAAAAATAATGGATAGAAATAAGATATATATATATATATGTAGAGAGAATGCAGTTTGAAGGGAAAAAAAATAATAGTAGTAATAAAAAAATTATGACGTTATACAGATGTTGGAGAACCGTTTATAGATTCTGGACTTGATGCATCAGGAGAACCACAAACGTTGAATTCAGGTCCAAATTTAAGGAATCCACCTAATTCACCAAGGAATCCGAAAACTTCATTAATCCAACAACTAAAACCCCACCAACACTGGAAATTATCGGTAAGACCCTCGATTGTTAATTGTCTTAAAATTGCATCTGAAAGTGAACTTATCATTAATAAAAAGAGAGCAGGTTCAAGATTACCAAATGTTTGAGGAATTTTAATTATTGAAGTACTAAAAATTTGTATCATTTGACCAACTTGTTCATAATCTAAAGCTTTATTTGAAGTTATATTAAATGCTTCTAATTTAATGAAAAGATCAGGAATATCTTCTTGTAAAAGTAAAACAACAGAGGTTATCTTTTTACAATGAGCTTCTCTTTCCATCACTTGAATCATATTTAATGATTTCCATTCATTCATCATTTGACGTCTAACTTCTGGATTAACCATATTATGAACAGCTTTAGAACCACTTTGTAAAACTCTTGAAAGTTTGGAAATAACATTGATAAAAGTTTCTGCAATTTTCAATTTAGAATTAGTAACATTACTATTAAGTGATATTTGTTTTATATGATCAAGAAATCTTAAATCGAGATCTTTAATTTGAGCGAAAACATGTAGTGGAACGTCTTGGAAAACAAGTTTAGAAAGTAATCTTAGGCATGTTTTATATAATTCAGAATCACAATTTAAAATCCAAGAATCTAACTTCCCAGAGTCTATCAATTCTTGAGATCTTAATGAGAAATTCATCTTGAAAGATGAAACATCATTGTATAAACTTTTAACTTTCATATTTTTAATAAGATTGTAAACATTATGACAATAGTCACCATAAATTTGATGTATTTGATCTAAATGAATATGATCAATTTTATCAAATGATGTATAATAGATTTTAATTGAAGGAACAATATATTCAACAACACTTGATTCAGTAAGATATTTAAATAAATTAGCATCGTATGATAACCCACCTGTAGCGATAGATGTTTTAGAAAGTGAAGAAGACTCATTGTTATCTTCAGGTGTTGTAAATAATTCACTAGATTTTGAAGTTGTAAAATTTGAAGATTGTGTATTAACAGAAGCATTACCTGATGCTGCTGTATTTAAAATTGAACTCGTGACAGATGGTGAATCTGATAGAGATGGTGTTCTCATTGCTTCAACATCATCTGCATCACCAATTAATTTGATACCACAATAATGGTATCTACTTGAACCTCTAACACCTAAACGTCTGGTCTTAATATATGGGAAAAGAACTTTAACCAGTTTTCCAAATGATGCATTACAAATTGGAGGAATATCTTGTTCTTTACATAGAGTAACATATTTATGGAAAATATGGTTACGTGGACAAACTGCAGTTGCTTTACTTTCAACTGATTTCATTAATACAACCATGGCAAATATTTGTTGTTGTCTCTTCTTTTGAGCTTCTGCAGCTCTATTATCTTTATTTTGTTTAGATGATGATGATGATGATGAACCATTTATTCCTGACAATTCGAAATCCGCCTCTTTAACAGATGCTGCAAGTTGTGAAAGTGGTATAACTGCATTTTCTTTAGCTAATTCAACCAATTGACTATCACACATGTCACCTGGAGCTGCATGATCTGCCTTTCTTGCCCTTTTCCTACTACTACTACTACTAGTACTACTGGTAGTATTACTAGCGGTACCAAGAACAACCGATGGACTATTATTCCCATTTCCATTCCCATTCCCATTTCCATTTCCATTTCCTTTTCCATTCCCATTCTCATTCCCATTCGCATTCCCACTGTTATTATTTGAGAAATATATTGGTCTTCTAAGTTTATCATCTGATGAATCATCTAAATTATTATTTGAACTATATGTATGTCTAAATGGAGGTAATATAGGTAACTGTGTATTTGAATTATTATTTGAATTACCTCCATTGGTTCCATTACTATTATTACCACCAAATGGAGGTGGAGGAACATGTGATTCTAAATTTAAAGGATTTTGTAAAAAATGATGCGAATGAACAGTTGGAGGTTGTGCAGGTGGATAATAATAAGTTGGAGGTGGTGGATATTGAGAAGCAGGTGTTGAAGAAGAGGTACTTTCGCTCTTTATATGACCTCTTGAATATGTAGCTTCCATTGGAGATTGTAACAATTGATGATTATTTGATTGAAGAGTTTGTAAAATTGGTTGTTTGCTTTGAGTATAACCATGATTGATTTGATGAATATGATGAATAGGTAACATTTGTTGTTGTTGTTGTTGTTGTTGTGGTGGTGGTAGTGGTGGTTGTTGTTGCTGTTGTTGTTGCTGCTGCTGCTGCTGCTGCTGCATTTGATGCGGTTGATACTGTTGTTGAAGATGATGATGTGGATGTTGTTGAAGTTCTTGTCGAATATGACTTTGAACAGGCAATGCAGTAGTCTGTCGATGAGACATATTTTGAATTTGATTAGAATTTGAAGATACTGTTATAGAATGACGAAACTTAGGCTCTTCCATTTAGATGAAAGTAAAAAGGACAAAAAAAAAAAAAGGGTGGGGGGATACAATAGAACAAGCTGAACAACTCAAGGAGACAAAAACAACGAATAAAAAAAAAACACACACACACACAAAGACAAGACACTGGATATATATATCTAACAATTGCCAGATTTGAACTTCCTGTATAAAAGAAACAAAGAGGCAAATAGAACAAAAAAAAGTTAAAATAACAATATAAATTACAAAAAAAAAAAGAAAAAAAATTTAGTACAATTAAAATATTAGGATATTTGAAGCCTAATAATAAAAAAAAAAAAAAAAAAAAAAAAAAAAAAAAAAAAAAAAAAAAAAAAAAAAAAAAATTTTATAAATTTAAAAAAAAAAAAAAAAAAAAATTTTTTTTTTTTTTTTTTCTCCTAAAAAAAGTGATCGAATTTATTTAAATATACAAAATCAAAGAAAAGAAAAAGAAAAAACTGTACTAACGAAAAAGGCACAACCCTTTATCATTATGCTTAAAGCATAATGCTTAAAGCACAATTGAATAATTTAATAATATTGTATTGCATATCAGATCTCTTTTATTTGTGTATTTTAATAAATTAATATATATAATTTTAATTTATATAATCCATGTGTGCAATCTAATCCCCCCCCCGTGATGACATGTACGTACCACATGAATTTCTGTTAAATTGCTATATGCTCGATATCCCCCAAATTACCGGGGGAACTCCCCCATATATATGAACGTGGCATTGAAATTTCATACGTGAGTACGTGTGTTCGTACGTGTACGTGCTCGATTGATTCGTAACGTACGTACCGTACGTACGTACGTACGTACACATTTTTAATTAATAATTACAAAATTGCCTATGGCTTTTAATCAAATGATTTTTTTGTTTGTTTTATTTTAATTATGAACCGATTGCTGTTCATATACAATGGAGATCTGTTTTTATAAATTTTAGTGCGATACAGAATTCTATTTAATCACCGGGTAAGATTGATATATAATTTATAATTTTATTTATTATAATATATAGTCAATGGGAGGACTTGTAGAGTAGATCGTTCAATATACCATATATATATAATATATATATACAATATAATATATATATTTATTATTAATATAATAATATATTGATATAAGCTTTGCACTGAGCGTGTACATGTTAATTACTTATATGTATCATTAATAAAGATTAATTAATTGGCTTATAATGAAATTTCAATAGATCTTCTATTTCATATATATAGTACAACCGTACAACCGTACAACCGTACAACCATACAAGTATACCACCATATATATACTGGTATCTGGTATACTGATACCATGGCACCATTATAATATATATATATATTTACATTCCTCAATGATTCAACATATAGACAATTATATACAATTAATACCCCAGTCTAGAATTTTTGAAATTTCAGTATTCTATTAAACAATTTTAAATTCTTTCTGTACATCATTCTTATTGTATAATATGCGCAATTTGTTTTAATTAAATTTTTAAACTCAGCCTATACGTACAAATATAATTAATTGGCGTACGTACGTACTCGTGTACGTATAGATATATATATGGGGGGGGGGGTACGTACACTCGTACGGTATACGTACAGCGTACACAATAAGATTGGGGGAATAGAGGGGAAAGAATTGGACATGATATCTCCATGGCCTGGCCGGGCCAGCCGCCGAATTTAATATATTTAATATGAAGAATTTATTTAATAATCTATGCGCCGTATAGGCAATGCATTATGCGTATATGCATGTCGTAAAAAATAATCAATTTGTTAATTTTAATAAATAAAACAATTTAAGCCTTTTAAATTCGGTAGTAAATCGGTATTGTGTACACTGTAAAGTACGTTACCTAGTTACTTTGTAGTAACTAATAACAACCACTGTTGAAATTAACTAAATCTTGAAGTTGTATATATTTTTAAGTGTATTAGTAGGTAATTTAAAGATCATTTAATGCATTTGTTGCCCAGTGACTTTCAATTTAAAGTTTTAAGAATTTTAGAAACAAAATTTTTGGTTTCCCGGAGAAGTATTGGAAGATCCAATTGTAATTTCCTAGTAACAAGGAATATATATATAATAATATATAATATATAATAATATATAATATATAATATATAATAATCTATTCAATCTTATATAACTATAAATTTTCATTATCTAGTAAATTGGTATCAATATTTTGTAGATCTATTGAGTTACGATCATTTAATTTTCTCTTTTTTTTATCGTTAACAACGGTAGATGCTTCTTTAGCTAATTCTGCTATTGCTCTTTGTTCATCTTCATCATTTGTATAACCATTGTTATCTTCATCATGCCCATTTTCTTGTCTTTTCCTATTACCATGGTGATTTAATTTATCTTGTTGAGATTCCTCTTCTTGTATTTGGCGCGGTAGTGGTAGGGGTAATGGCAGAGAGTGCGCGTGCGTGTGCGTGTGCGGTGGTTGGGATGGTTGTTGGGGTGGGGGTTGCGTATGCTGCGTATGAGATTGCGGGTGCGTATGTTGCGTATTGGTATGTTCCTGTTCATTGGATTGATAGTTGTTATTTGGGAAATACTTGTAGAATTGTTCTGCTAAATCTGGATATTTGTTTACATTTTCAGGTTTATTAAAGAATGATCTTATTGAATTTAATGATTTTAAGTCATCGGCAGTGGAATCATCAGTTGGTGTAACTTCTTGTATTGTTGTAGTATTATATCCATTACCATTTTGAGTCTCTGGATTCTCAAATGATTCATTTGTCTGTTGTAAATAGTCCTGTTGTAATTTGATTGAAGTACCAAGATCTGTAAGTTTTGTACTGTGATGAATATTTGTATTTGTCTGTGGTGGAGTAACAGATCTTTGTATAGATTGAGAATCGTTAAATTCACGTTTAATCAATGTGACAATATCACTATCTGTTAAACTATAATTTTCAACTTCTTCATCTTCTGGGAATAACAGTAGATCTATATCAATAGGATGGTTTATTCTTTCAATCGATTTATCAATAAATGACCTACTTATAATGTTATGATTCATGAAATCTTGCAATATGTTACTCAATTGTGCTTCTTTAGCTTTATCACGGCATAAATGATGGTCATCAGTGACTCCTTCTAATGAGTTATCCTGATAGTTTGATATAATACCAGATTTTAAAAATGAGTATCTAAGGTAAAGTTGGGAATGTTTAGTTTGCATAGATGCTGCTGCACCCATTATAAATTGAATCAATTCAGCTTTATCAATTTGAAATTGACTTGTATCAATCTCATTCAGTTTCTGACTGTTGTTATCATTATTATTCATAAGTTTCATTCTAAATGTTTGAATGTATGCAACTTTGACTAAAGTTTTGAAGATTCTTTTAATTCCAAAATCTAAGGGATAGTACTGATACGTTTTACGCCCTTTTAAAGAACTGAAATAAATAACAATAATATTCTGCAATGAATCAGTTGGAATAATATGTGAGTATAAATCATCCATCAATAAGATTGATTTTTCTCCAGTTTCTGATACTAGCATAGAGTCAAGACTACATATATACTTGTAGAAAATCTCAGCCGTTAGTAAACCATTCTTACTATACTGTAAATTTTGATATTTAATATCTTTTAATGATGGTTCATCAGAGACAATTAATGGATCGAAAAATTTGGAACCATCTGCATTTGATACTAGACCAACGGTTATCTTATTTGATGGATTACCAATTGACAATTCTGAATTGTCATAGTAATCATTACCATTTATAAACGTTGGTTTATGGTTGAATGAAATCTCATCAATTTGATATATGTTATTGGGAGTATAAGCTGATAGTTCAATTCTTAATCTTTCTTGATCTCTTTCTTCAGTTTGTGGTAGGTGTAATTGCATAGTATTGAAATTTTTAGCTAAATCACGCTTAATAACGTTTTTCTTTTTGAAATGGTGTAACCAACCATTTGATTTAGGAGGGGTTTTCATCTCATTGTTGTTATTACCATTCCCATTTAAATTATGATACTCTCTGTACAATTGAGACCATTTATCAATTAATCCACGTTCTGTAATTGGATTATTTTGATTACATGACTGTTCATAAAGAATCTCTAAACATCTATGTATTTCCGGTTGCTTGTAATTTGGTTTTGTCTTATACATCTTTGAATTATTTAATGTTAAGTTTTTGTATCTTTCCCTAAGTTCACTTTCTCCCAATACCCATCTATTCAATGTAGATTTAGTAACTGTGAATTGACCTAAATTCTTGAAAAATAGAACTGTCTGCTGTTGACATTTTTTCTCGGTTCTATTATGCCAGTCTAAAACTTGGATTTTTTGTTCTAATGTAGCTCTTGCCAATTTTTTAGTTAGATTATTGTTATTACTATTATTATTATTACTATTCGGCAATTGCTTTGCATTTAACATTGAAATTGCAGTTGTTGATGTTGATGACGAAGATGCAGATGATGCATCTAGTGGTGTCGTTGCTGATTTTGTATCTTGTTTCCCCAAATTGGTAGCAACAGCCATCGCAGCAGCATCGTTAACAGATGCTACAGCCATAGCCACACCAACAACTTGATCTACATGTGGCTGAGTTGCAGTGGCTAATGAATATCCTAGATTAGGGAACTGTGAGACTGAATTTTGAGTACCATTATGGTGGTGATGACTATGATTCTGATGACTGTCACTATTGGATGAAGTTGTATCATATTGAGAACTTTGATTGTGATCAGCAGAGTTTTCTAACTGTTGTTGAACTTGCTGAACTTGATCGTGGGTAGAATTGTTGCGACTACTTTGTGTATCGATTTGATGTTGTGAACTAAGTGGTATAGAAGGATCATGAAAATTAGTCAGTATACTTTGATGATTTAAACTAGAGTCTTGGTTTTGATTTGGTTGATGATTCTGATAAGCTGATTGTTGGAAGCTTTGACCATTAAACTGCTGTGTATGTTGATGATCATCTTTTATATTTGATGTAGCAGTATTAGCTGTAATATTAATGACATTATTATTATTGTTATTATTATTACCAGTACCATGTCCTCCACGGTGTATAGCAGCTGAGTAATCCATACTTGAATTTCAAATATCCTAAAAATAAAGGGTAAAAAAGACGCAAAGGGGAGAATAGAGTACAAAAAACACAGAAAACACTTAAAATTGATTAATTTCTCACAAATTCAAATAAACAAACACCTCAATTGTACTATAAATCAATGAAACTTTTATTAATCTAAGCACTCTGATATATTAATTTAAGATAGTAATATGATTTTAATATCAGTTATAACACTTTAGAATAAAAGGTACCATATTTCAAAAAAAAAAAAAAACATAAAATGTATATTATGCAAATAGATCCTCTTCAAATTCTGAGATTGGGAAATTTTAAATTTGTAAAATTGGGAATATTTTTAATTTAGTTACCCGCTCAATTGGGAATTGGGTTATTACACTACCGTGTACCATTTCTAAAGGGGTCATTTAGATAGTACAATTTATATAACTAATTATACTTTTTTGTATACGTTTATTATATACATGGTTTTTATTACAAAAAATATTTAATACTTAAGGTTATTGAACACATCATTGAAGAATTCTTCGAAACTTTCAAAATTAGAAACATCGGGTAGTAAAAATTCCTTTTGATCGACTGCATAGTCACTTGTAGTTGGAGGTATTGGTTCTGACGATTGTAGATTGGGACCAGAATTACTTATTTTTGATTCAGTTGAATTACTATTATTATTAAATGGGAAACTTGGGCTATTTTGCATTGAATAAACTGAGGTAGTTTTCGATTGTGAATTTTGCTGGTACTGTGTGATAGCTTCTGGTGGTGATTGTTGAAGATCATTTGGTGAAAGTTGTTGACACTGTTGACTAATAGAACCTCTTTTACGTCTCTTGTTGTTACTACCGTGACTAACGCTACTACCGTTCAAAGTATCTTGCTGCTGTAAATCAGTTCTATTGAAGTCTTTAAGTTTTTGCCCAGAACTTGCAAAATCAACAAGTTGTTTGATAATTCTAGCAATTGTGTCAGTTGCATCATTCATTTTTTCTCCAATTTTATTCAAATGCCAATAAATTTTAGAAATTAAATTCAAAGTCATTTTCCTTTCCCTTTCTTTCATAACATCAAGGAAATCACATAGTGTTATACATGCATAAACGATTTGATTCAATTGAAATGATGGTGAACCTTTAACTAGATCATTTGATAACAGCAGGATCTTCTCGAGCATATCAAAAGAATATTGACATGCTGTATTATAAGCAATTGGTAATAAATTATGTGATTGCTTTGTTGTATCTTCTTTTAGTTGTAAAATTAATTTTCTTGATAACATAATATGAGAGAAACTATATGCAAATGATAACATTTGTGAAACATCTTGCTTTTGAATTCTAAACCATTGTGATTTCCAACTTAATAAATCACTAAAAACAAGTAATTCATCTTGTTCTGAATAACCACGATTTATCAAATTATTGAAATAGTTTGGATTAGTTAAGTTTTTCGATAGTATAACATATAAATCTAATTCAGCCACTTTGATAGCATCTCCAATGGTTGCCTTTGGGAATTTAATTGTTAGATTATGTAAATCAAAATAGCTTTTAGTAACCATGATTGGTCTACCATAACCTATAGCATTTTGAAAATGACAAGAGCACATTGAATTGAAAATACGAAGATGGAAAAAATCATCTGCATTGAAGATATTCATTGCTACTCTTTTCAATATATTTTTAAAATCAATTGAAATAATTAAATGTTTCAAACCAATTGAAGATAATAGCCAACTATCAACTTCTGATTGTTTTGGTTTTCTAGCAATACTATACAATGAAAGATATAATATAGCTTCAATATCATGATCTGTTAATGGTTCTGTCACCAGTGCAACACCTAACAATTTGGTTGTTAATAGATACAGTTGATTTTGTTCTTCAACATACTTATAGTTTTCATCAAAACACATCGCTAATATGACAAAAACACACGTTATGAAAGGATGCTCAATAACATACTTTCTATCAATCTCAGTAACACCTCCTGGAATGATCCAGAAATGTGATATCTCTAAAAATGACCTACTTAATTGTAAACAAAGTTTTTCATTTTCAAAATAAAATTTTAAAAACTCATCACAAGTTTTAGTAAATGGATCTTTTTTATTAACTCTTTTAAAAATCTTTGAATCAATCTGTTTAATGACTTGTAATGGAGCAATTGAACTACTATTTGAAGATTCTAAAATTTGATCATTGCTAGATACGCTAAAATCAACTTCATTACCAGATGAAATTGATTGTTTAACTAAATCTAAAAGCATATTCAATTTACCATTAAATGAATCAACAGTATTTTCAATCTTAAAGACACTATTTTCAACATCTGTGTTAGCTCCATTGGGTCTAGCAAGGGATCTGGATACTTTAGGCAATAAAACTTGAGCTGTACGATTTTCGTCTGGCAATTTAGTCTCTGGTATTGACATGTTATTTTCTGTTATTATTCCAGTCTCGTTATCGGCATTTGCAGGAGTCAATGAACATTCAAGTCTAAGACGATGACATCTATTACAACTTAATAACCATGGTTCAGGTGAACATTTAGTCTTTAGTTTCCGACAATTACTACATGAAAAATACCTTCTCTTTTTATATTCTTTCTTAGAGTTTTTCTTGATAACAGGTGTTGTCTCATTTAGATTGTGAATAGTTTCAGAATTACCACTAGAAGTTTTCTCTTGTACAACTGTTGTAACCGACTCTTCTATAACAGAATTCTTCAACTCAGAGGAAAGAGGGCCATTGGAACTCAAATTGTCTTCTACTTGTTCATCTTCAGACTCATTTTCAAAAACTGTTGATTCTTCAGAAACTTTCAAAAGATCATATAAAAGGGAGTCATTTGTAGTCTTTTTCGTATTTATAGTATATTTCCCAAAACTTTGCTTTCTCAAATGAGTATCCAACACAGAGCTAGAAGGAGATCTTGAAGCAGCAGCTCCATTCAACACCCGTGTATCAGGAGATGTAGACGAACTTCCTGCGACTGGAACAGAAGTTGAAGCAGAAGTTGATTCTATTATAGGTGTTGGTTTCTTCGGTGATATATTATCATCAACATCTTTAGACTCTCTATTCAATGACATACTGAAAGAGAAAGAGAAATAGAAACAAAAACAAGAAAATGAAAATGAAAAGAAGAAGTAAATGTTATAAGAATACCAAAAGTGAAAACTGTATAAATGCCAAACAAACAAAGCTTTACCAAAGAAAAAATGTTAGATGATCTCATTTATTCAAATTGTCTTTTTTAATTTGGATTTTTTTTCAGTCTCTCCAGATAAGCGCGCGCGATTTGGGGGAAATTTCGGCTTATAATTAGCTAATTGATTATCTAATATTTTTTTTGGTTTGGTGATTTTGGGGGTATTTTTAATAAATTCCTTTGAAAAAGGGGGAGGAAGGAATGTGTTTACGTGTTTATGAGTTTGTTTATTATAATAGTATTAAATGTATGTATGTTTTATATAGATTGTAGCAAAATATTATTCTATTAGAAGTAAAATAAAGATTTAAAGAGAAATTATACAATTTTTGTCTTCTTTTTTGTAGTGTAGTTTTTCCTTTCAATTGATTAATTATTTATAAAACAGAGTAAACCAATTCCTAATAAAAGTTTGTATAATGATAGTTCTATGATGTTAGATGAACCTTGATTGTCAAGTCTATCCGACTTGAAATTTGATTCTTTATTTTCCAATAAACCAGAGTTAACACCTGGTAAACCGGTAGTAATATCACCTGAATCATCAACAAGTAAAACTTCAGTAGATTTAGAGGTTCCGGATCCACATTCAATCTTACCACCTCTAATAACACCTCTAGCTTCATCTTCTATCCATCTATTACAATCAAATTTTGATGAAGTTGATTTTATAATGGCACTACCTTTAACAACTTTAAGTTGTTTCAACTCACTATCATCAATATCTCCTTGAAATTCAATAGCTCCCCCAACTGATCTTAACATTGGTAAGAAGTCAATTTTTTTTAATTGATTGTTATCAATAATCATTAATCCACCACCAACTTCACTTAATGATGAAAAATCTAAATTTTTCAAGTTTGAATTATTAATAATACTCAATGTACTACCAGCAGACTTTAATTTAGGTAATTTTAATTCTGAAAATTTATTATTGATAAATTGTGCAGTATTTTCGACAATTTGTAAATCTCCAAGGTGTAATGCACTTGTATCTTTAACTGTAACTGTTTTAACCCATGATAAATTTGGTAATGAAACTTGAATATTTCTTGCATTTGCGGAAATCAATAAACTCTCTGTAATTTCATTGACAGATGATTCAATCCTTTCCAAAAATCTATTATTATTAATATTTAAAATTTTTAAAGAATCAACATTGAATCCACCAAACCCAGTTAATGAAGTATCTGACATTATTACAGAGCTAATTTTTTTAATACCCCTGTCTAAATTAACGCTACTTAATATAGGCAATACTTTCCACTCTATTGTTGAAATAGCTTCTAATTTGGGGAAAGATATAGAAGTTAATGAAGTTAAAGTGTCCAATCCAAAAGTACCATCTATGGCATTAAGTTCAACACCTTCGATCCTTAATAAACTGCTTGCATTTTGAACCCTTAATGAACCTTTTATATGTGAAATTGCACCCAAGTCCATCACTGAACTATCAAATCCTTTAATTAAAATGTCTCCTGATATTATTGAACAGTCACTCAAATCTTTTAAATCGCCAGCTGCATTAATATGATAACTCTGTTTGAAACATTTTGGTTCAATATTCCCAATAGAAGGTGCCACCAATTCAGCATCATCAATATATGAACTACCATCCTCTTCTAATTCAACCGCTTCAAATGCCAATACAGACAGACAGGAAATACAAAAAAAAGTGAAAAAACTAAATAATCTCAAATCCTTTGACTTCATTATCGAATTGGAACAGATATAAAGTTTGGTTTAATAGCTAGAAATACTGTATGTGCTAGGTAAACAAATATAATCATTCTTGACTAAAAGGGTACACAAATTTATATAAAAATGAGGAAAGACCCCTCAAGCGCCAACTCCAAAAAAAAAAACAATTACCCTTTTACATAATACAAATTTAACTTTTCCTCTTTAGCCATATTTATCCCCAATTATATTACAACTGAATAAATGTTTGGAAGTAAATCTTAGATTTTAACGTTTTTTTTTTTTGATTAATTTGGAATAAAATTTTATACTTTTATATATATGATATGGTATGATATGATATGAATAGAGCCGATCAACAGCTTTTGGTTTTCTATGAAATAATAATAGTGTTTTTACATCTTCACCTTTACACTTCCCTAGTTAAAGAATCTCATGACACCTTCAAAAGCAGCTAAAGCAGCAGCATTAGCAGGGAAACTTCTCAATATACTTGGAACGAAACCTCTTGTAAACCCTCTTAAACCACCTCTTTCTTTATAGACATATTTAACAGCATCGGAATATTTCTTGAATTTTGGATTTTTAACATCGTCAATCATGATAACATTCTTGACAACATCTGCAGGATATGCTGTAACCCAGAAACAAGATGCAGATAAACCACCTGCCCAGAAGTTAATTGCAGTATTATTCATTTTAGTATTATCTTTAAACCAGTTTGTAATTATTTCATATGAACCCCACCAAACAATGAAATTAGTACGGAAAATCATAGTTGGAATTAAACCTTTATACAATGTTCTAATACCATCATGCTTGACTAATTTGACAAGACAGTCAATTGGACCAGTATAAATTTTACTCTTAGCATCGTATTGAACTTGTAATCTTGCCTTCAATTGTTCAATTGGAGCGGCCACTAATGAAACAGTCATACCAGATCCTAAACCTGCAATACAATGTCCTAACAATGGTAATTTTGATTCATCTGGATAAAAATTTTCTTTAACAAATCTTTTGTAAACGGTTAATGAACCCAACATGACAGAATCCATCATGACCCATCCAACTAAAGGTGGAGTGAAACCTTTATATAAACCTCTTACCCCTTCATTTTTCAAAGTTTTAATGGTACAATCTAATGGACCTTTGAATCGTCCTTCTGAAGTTTGAAGTCTAACTTTAACTGAATCAAATGGATGTCCAACCGCATTTTTCATAACCCCTGAAAAGACACCTGCAATAAATCCTGCATATCTTGGAGGTGGCTCTTTAACATGTTCCTCTTGTGACATTGTTCCTAATTGAAATCTCTATATATATCGATGGACAAAGTGTGAAATAAAAATTTCTCAACTGAATTTAAAACCTTAAGTTATATGTATTATGTAAGGTACTTTGTATGAATATACTATCTAGTCACACACTTGATAAATCAAAATCAAAATCAAAAAAAAAAGAAAAAAGAAATTACAAAAGGAAACAGGAAAAAAGAAGAGTAATCAAACTGAAAAATTGTCAATATATTTGTATATGTCAAAAGAGAAGAGATCCAAAAAGATTCTTGTGAGATTTCTCACGAAAATGACAAAAAATGAAAAAAAAAAATTTTAGGGGCTCGATTTCTCCGTTTCAGGCGAAAGCTTTTAAATTTTCTCCGTTGCGGAGTTACTGGCAGTACAGTACGTACGTGTACCCGGTAGGTAAATATGAATTGTTTTTTGTATTTTGAATAAATAATTATATATAAGGATATTATACTATATTACAATAAAAGGGTATCACCTAGAGCACATCTTAAGATAGATAAACCTGCATTAACGGTATCCAAGACGTGAATATCAGTTGTTGCTAAAGAAGGATTAACTTCCACAATATCTAAACCTGCTAAATTACCTTGTGCAGCAACTTCTTCAACAATGAATAAACCTTCTCTTAAAGATAACCCACCTCTAACTGGAGTACCAGTAGCAGCAACATACATTGGATCAATGGCATCGACATCATAACTGACATGAACTGGTTGTTCACCAGATGGATTAACTTGTTTTAAAGCCATTTGAACAACTTCATTAATACCATATTTATCAACATGATACATTGAAAAAGCTTTTATTCCTAAATCTTTCAATATAATTTTTTCAGCAGGATCAACATCTCTTAAACCAATATATGATATTTGATTTGGTTTAACTTTATGTTTTATTTGTTTTAACCAATCAAAATGTGGAGGCCATGCTTCTTCATCTAATCCCATAGCAAATGAAACTGGACAACCATGTAAATTACCTGAAGAAGTTGTTGCAGCGGTATGAATATCAGCATGTGCATCAATCCATAAGATACCACCATCTGGATGTGAATTTATAAAAGCTAAAATTGTTGACATACCAATTGAATGGTCACCACCAACTGTTATTGGTAAAGTTTTATTATCATGTGCCTTTTTAACTGATTTATAAATTAATTCACAACAATCACTAACCATTTTTGGTCTTTTACAATTCTTGTAAACATCAGTTTCATCACTTTTACATTTGGCAAGATCTAAATCTTCCAATGGATTTTCCACTGTATATGACCAATTTAAGTTTTCAATATCTTTTAATAATCCATATTCAGCTAATTTAGCTGGACCATCTTCAACACCGCCTTTACCTTGTCCTCCACTGAATGGAGCATTGATAACTGTAACTTTTCTATCTGGGAAAAACTTATAAGACATTGTATGTATATATATATTTATTTATTTAATATATTTTAATAGAGGAAAAGAAGAGGAGAACATATATATATACATATACCGAAACAATATATAAAGAGGAATTTAATAACTATTTATAGTTAAATTTAAAGATTTAAAACAATTACATTACCTCATTCCAACACATAAAATAAACCGTTAAGAACAGGAGTTATCCCATCTCTTGCCATTAAATGATATATTATTATATATTGACGTATAAATTATACGGCAAAACACACTTTCAATTAATTTATTAGTTAAGAGCTTCTTCAAGTATAAAAACGGTTTTTTTTCTTTTTTCTTTCCTTTGTTTTATTTTAAAAATTTCCCTTATCATATTGTTATTTTCTTGTCTTTTAAGTGCAGTTTAGTGCGAATAAAATTTCAATTTTTTAAAATGGAAATAAATTGCGAAGATTTACGGCTGTGCGAGTAAATTGTCCAATTACGATGAGATGAGATGAAAAGTATTTAATAGTTTTATATTAATAATATACAGTTATATTTATGGTAGGGTATATATTAGAATTCTAGATCTTTAGTCTCTTTATCATTGTCATCATCTCTAGTTCTCTTAGATCTGATCTCTTCTTTAATTAATTCACTAACAAAATTATTAAATAAATCTATACTTGATTTCAAAGAAGTATTTTCCCAATTTGTTTCATCTTGATCGAAAATTTGTTTTAAATTAGGAGCATCTGTGAAAGGATTAAACTCTTTAACACTTGGATCAAATGGTACACAAACATTACCTGTACCTGGATGAATACAAAACGGAGATTTTAATAAATGATTCATTTGTCTTGAAACTTCAACATCTAATCTTGGATACATTGTTTTAAAAATCATTTCTTTTTTCCAGTCTTGAATATCAAAAGTTTTCAATTTTTGATTCGAATAGAAAGTATCAATATCACGCCATTTATCAGCACTTGATCTATTTGGTGATTGTTCTTTCCAATATTTAATTAAAGTTGCAGTTAATTTGTAATCTGGTAAAGATCTTGCTAAATCTTCAAATCTATCATCTAACTTCCATGGATCTTGTTCTCTTATTATTATATCAATAAATTCATCTCTTAACATTTCAAATGATCTTTCCACATGTGGATGATATGGTTTTCTTAAATTTAAATTTTTTTTAGATTTAACATTTAAAACGTCTAAATATTCAACAATTGATCTTCTCTTTTGTTCATCAAGTATACGTGCTCTATAATCACTTATCCAACAATGAACACCTCTTCTACCAGAGAAAACCCAAATCATATGCTTAAATCCAAAATCTTCTCTTAATGCAACATCAATAATTTTAATTGCTAAACTTATAAATTTCCAACATTTTTCACAAATTGATGTACCTGAACAACATGTTCTAACATCGTCATAATCTGTTAAATCGATATCCAATACAAATTCTTTAGCTATTGGTTTCATTAAATTCTTGGAAACTGTTTTACGTAATTTTGGTTGAACAGGATAAATTGCACCAACTTCAAATCTAGTTGGTTGTGATTTTATAACTGTTGATTTAAATTCATTGACTGAATTAAATGAATTATAACGATGATAAGCACCTGATTTATATTCAAATGCAAATTCTCTCATTGTGAAATCTCTCTGTGGTGCTGGTGAATGATTTAACCATAAAAATATTGATTTAAATGGTAAAAATTTCTCATAGTAATGACGCATATCTGCAGTTGATGGTTTATACATTTTAATACCTCCTTTACTTTCAATTGAATCATCATCTAAATCATCTAAATCATTATCAGTTGAAGTCTTTGTTGATTTAATAACAGTTACGCTATCATCAAATAAATTATTTAATTTTTCATCATCTTTCCCTGGTGATAATGATTCAGATTTTTTAACCTGAGATGAAGGTTCAGGTGTAGTTTCCATTGGACTAGAATTTAAATTAGTTTTTGAACCGTCTAACAATTTTTCTGATAAAGATGGCATATTTTATAATATACAGGATGTGTGTATATATATTGATATATATATATCAAGTCAACTACTATACTAAACTACAAACTATCAAAAACTTTAATCTTTTAATATACAAAAGACACTTTATATGTTTATACGCGTTTCAATAATTTTTAATAATTACGTAATAATATATATAAATAATTAAAAATTGAACGCGTCAAAAAAATCTGAAGTATTACATAATGCATTATATAAGCAGTCTGCCATTATAAATGTACGTGCCATTAAATATTTTTGTTTTTTTAATTTTCCTTCTTCGTGTAGAGATGTTTTAACTATGAAATTAAAAGATTTTTTTTTGAGTGAAGAAAAAAACAAAATTTTTTTTTGAAAATTTGAAATTTCTGAGAGAAAAAAAAAGGACGGGGGGGATTAGAAAATTGAAGGGGAAGATTGAAGGGAAGGGGAAAGGGAAGGGAAGGATCATTAATATGAGTGTTTTTTTTTTGGTGCTAATAGACTAGGCCGTTTAAAAGAATAATTTATTATTTATGTATGAGAATCATATATTCTTTGATTAGAAGACTGAGCTTAGTTTTATAAACAAATGTAAATTATAAATAAGTCCCAATTTTTTTAAAAATATGGGGCAGGGGGTGTAGTTTATTAAAAAAAAAATTTACCGGTAGATAAAACCATAAAGGCATGCCCCAATAAAGTTCCGCCACGGCCGATCATGTTTAGTGGGCGCCTTATAATTCGTATACGATATATTTATATTATAATTTGTTTACTTAAGTATATGTATATATTATATCTACTATAGTAGATATTCATAATATTTATAATAGTAGTTTAAATCAAAAAAAAAGTATATATTAAATTAAAAAGAGGGCAATACAATAAAAACTTGTCTTAATCAACAAATAACTGGCCAGAACAAACAAAGAAAAAAAGAAAGAAAAAAAGAAAAGTAAAGAAAAGAGAAATTTTAGAGTTAAAAAAAAAAAAAAAGAAAAAGTTGTAAAAGAGGAAAAAAAAAAAAGTTTAAGAAAACTTAATTTTTTGTTTTATAATCAAAATCTATAGAATTTACGAATAATACTAAAGAAGTTTCAATATACAGATACTATATAATATTTACTTCAACGTAATATAGGGTAGGTTGAGATAAAGATTTTGTACAGAAAGATTTATACAAACAATCATGTCTTCAACATCTTCATCCACCCCATCTTCAACATCAAATCAGGGTGCACCACCCCATCGAACAAAGACAACATTACCAAGTGTTCATCCAACAAATTCACTTATATTACAAAGTGGTAAAGTTTTAAAGATTCAAAAAGTTAGACAGAGAAAGATTTTAAGTTGTATACCATGTCATCAACGTAAGATCAAATGTGCAAGAGAGACTCCGATCTGTTCAAATTGTGAAATATTGGCAAATAAATATCCAACTAAACATGATGAATTAATAGCTGCTTGTAAATATTTTGTCAATGATAAGAAGAAAAATTTAAAGAAAGCTGGTGCAACTGATGTTATGGAATTAACACAACAGGCAACAAATGGATCAATAGTGGCAACTAGTGAGAAAAAGAAGAAAGTTACTACAACTAAAAAGTCTCGAAATACAGTTAAAGTTATACCAGCTAAAGTTATACCAGCTACATCTACGAAACCGATACAGACGGTAGTTAAGCAGCAAAAACAACAACGAGAGAGCGAAGAAGTAGAAAATGAGGATAAGACAAGTCGAACATCAGAATTACTAGATTCTAGCCCCAATACATCTCCAGATAATAATGATAACCATGTTTACGATACAACAACCAATATAACACAGGACACAACTAATAATAATAATAATAATAATGACACGGAACAAGATCACGATGGAGATAATATACAATATAACTACAATAATATCTCTGAGATGGGGAACCTTCAAAATATGGCCGAATCTGAACAAGAGTCTATTCAACAATCGAATCAAACTAAACAGGAAGAATCTCAAGAATCAAATTATTCTGATATCGAATCAGATAGGGATGAGTATGAATTGGATAGATTAGTTAGTGAGAATAGTAAAGCAAACAATTATAATGAAGATACGACAAATCAAGAACGATTACAACAGGAAGAGTTTGATCAAGAAGTCAAATTTTATACAGATACGTACATGAAAAAATTTGAACTGATTATTGATAACATGCCAAGTAAAGATAGAGCAAATGAATTGTTAAACAATTTTATGGTGAGTATCCATTCAATCTTACCAATTCTTGATATGAAAACATTTCAACAAAAATTTGATGAGTTTTGGTACTGTGGATTATACTTACAACATAATATGGAAAAATTGGTTCAGTATTACTTCTTCTATAAAGATACAACCCATGAACGCCCAAGGGAATTGAATGAATTTTTATCATGGTACAATAAATCAACATGTTTGTTAAATCCAAATAACCTTTATGAATTCTGTACTTTATTATACGTTGTTTTTTATACTTCAACAGCATCAGAAACTTATCAATTGCCATCATCTCAGATAGAATTATTGAAAAATGAAGTTAATAAATATTTTACTGTTTTCAATAAGATCAATAGCAAAAATTTAAATAGTCCAAAGACAATGTCATTGGCAACTTTACAAATGAATATTTTACTTCAATCCGTTTCAAATTTAAAGAATGGTAAATCATTGATCAATATTGTTAAAATACTTAGAATTTGTCAATTTTATCAATTAAATAGAGATCCTGTTGTGTTTCATAATTTAAAGGATCAAGAAACAGTGCAAATGAGAAGAATTGTGTGGTGGCAGATATTTCAATTGGATAATTTAGTCTCATTTTTTTTAAACTTATCACCAATTATAAGACTTGACGAATTTGATACTGGTTTACCTATTGAAAATTTAAACTCAAAAATGGGCAACAACGAAATAAATGATTTCAGTATGTTCTACCTAAATTCAAACTTTAGATTTAGTCTTGTTGTTAATGATTTGATCAAGCTTTCAAATGGTTTAAACATTCAACTTAAAAATGAAGATATCAACAATTTAAAATATAAAATTAATGACCTTTATGTTTCATGTTTCTCCTCTCGTCAAAATTTAGTTCGTGTCGCAAGAGCAATT
This sequence comes from Ogataea piceae, assembly GCA_030567815.1. Classification (NCBI taxonomy): domain Eukaryota; kingdom Fungi; phylum Ascomycota; class Pichiomycetes; order Pichiales; family Pichiaceae; genus Ogataea; species Ogataea piceae. The sequence goes on along the minus strand of JAJLSX010000031.1, from coordinate 111,745 downwards.
GAAAATGATTCTAGAACTTTCATAATTGTTCAAGAAAAGGAAAGAAAGCTCAACTTGATCAAGTATTGTAATCTCATGTTAAGTTTCTTAAGTGATAAAGCACTTATCATGCTACAGAAGAAGATTTTAATAATTCCATATTCTATGCCATCTACAGCCGGTGATTTCCCAGGTTATAATCTGAATTTTGTATTGTCACCAAGTGATTTAACTTATCACTATACAAATTTACCAACAAATCTATTACCAAGTTTATTACATTATATTAGTGTCTTCATCAAACTTTCTGATCCTTGCATGATAAAATATAACTGGCAACTGAAAAATTTCATTCCAATTGATGAGTTGATTCTATTGATGACTATTTTAGTGACAAACTTGAAAAATGGTCAGACTCAAGTGCAATCACCAATTAAGATTTCAGATTCACTATCTGAATCTGATAATGTGAAATCTGAATCTCCTGCTGTCTTCAATATGGATTTAAACTTGAAAATTCACTTGATTGAGCGTACAATTATCACTTTCCAAAAAAATTGGAGAAACAAACTTTCAAGTTTGAACAAGTTGATCAGTATCGTTAGCGATTTATGGTTATTGATTAAATTGAAGTATTCATTAGATTTAGGTCTTATTGAAAAATATTTGAATAATTTACCAAATAAAGAATTCGAGATACCACAACCATTTACTACTCAATCCATGAAAAACAAAGAATTCAGTCAGAATGAAAATCAACAGAATCAATCATCACAACATGATTCAGATTCACTTTCTCAACAGTTTGACCTGCAACAATCGCAACAACAGGAAAATCCATCACAACAATCATCCAAAGTCCAGAAACAACAATTACATCAACAACCAGTTGGTCCTCTTCCTCCTTATCCAGCACAAAAGACAACTGCTCCAGAGGCTTCACAAGTGTATACATCAGTTTCTTGCGCTGAAGTTGCCCCAAGAACCTTGAGACTACCATCTTCTATGTCTTCTTCATCATATTTATTCTACAGCATGTCCCAAAAGGGTAAGTCTCATATGCAAGACAATAACTCATCATTTAAAATAAACAACGAGACAGATATCAATACTCCTGATAAATCATCCGAAAGCAGATCAACCACTCTTTCATCTGAATCAAACGTTTTAACAACTCCACTGTATGGACCTACTGCATTAAGTACGTACAGTTCAATAACTTTAAGCAATGGCGAAGTTACCAAGATGCTCACAGCTGATAATGGTGGATTCTACAATGATTTAGCATCTATTGACCACGATGCTCCATTCTCATCGAACTTTGAAAATGACCAAGATGCACAAACACCTTCACTTGGTGATTTCGAACAAGTTCAACAAGAGAAGACGAGAAACGAAGAGTTATTAATTACTCAATTAATTCAAAAATTGAGAATTTCTTTGGAGAATGACAATTCAAGATCGATAATCAAATTATCAAGAACTTCTGTGAAACACTCGGTGCATACAAGCGATAATTTAGCATACTCTCAATCTGGTGACTCGGCTTTCAAAAACGGAGGCCTTGGATCCTTCTCAGTTTCAAGAAGTTTCCAACATCATTTCTTGGCAAATAGCGAGGAACTGGAAGCAGAAGAAGAAGGCTGGTTGAGCTTAGGTACTGGTGGTGTTGTTTCAAATCCAACTAGTAGAATAGATGCTACAACTCCGTCATACAAGGGTATGTTTGGAGACTTTGGTGATCCAATGTCCTTGGATTCTAATAATGGAGATTCTGGAAATAATAACGGTTATTTACATTTTGACTATCCATATGGCAACATGTCAAACGATCCTGTATCTGCTTCAACATATAGTTCTATGAATTATATCGACGACTTCCATTTCTATAAAGGTTTAAAGAACGACGTTTTAAACTTGTTCAAAATCATAGTTTATTAATTCAACTTTATCTAGCTAAACTGTACATATATATTGCTTGGAATAAAAAAAGGATTACAACGTATTATTCCTTGTAAGACTACGTAAATTTTGGTGAACTTTACACTTGTGTATTATTTGAATATTTTTATTGTAAAAAAAAAAATAAAACGGTTATAAAACGGACAGAGTGCAGAAAACAAAAAATTGGAAATGGGAAGCTTTAATAAACAAGAGTCTACTACATAGACTGACTTGATATCATTTTCGAAAATTATAAACACTGAAAACAAAAAACCCGAACTTAGCATATCAAATTTGGTTAGGAAAATTAGTAAATGAGGTATAAAGCTAAGAATTTTGTTTAAAAAAGTATTGTATTTCGTTTGACTTTTTTTATATAGAAATATTTAAAAGAGTAATCTAATCAACTTTTAAAGATGAATAAATCTTGTAAACGAAAAGGGTTGAAGTTAATAAACCGATAGCACCACAGGCAACAGCGATCAATAAATTCAACAAAGAGGAGTAAAACAAGTATAAAATAACAGAAACAGCATCGACTAGTTTCATTTGGAATAAAAGATAATAAATTGTGTATGCCATTAAGTAAATGAACAAACTACCAAAACTAGTAGCAAATGATTTCCATTGCCAGTTAGCATAGTCACCTGAATTCAAACGTAGATAAGTTGAAATAATTGAAATTTCAAAAATTACAATTATTAATAAAAATCCAGTAAATGATAAGAAACCATACATGTAGTAGAAGGATAATTTTTCAATGTATAATGATTTGAAAACAAATAGCATTTCAACAAAGATTATACCGAATGGGAAGATACCGTAAATAGGTAGAGAGACAAATAGTCTATTATAAAATGGTTGTCTAGGTATTGGTTTTGAAATTGTATCATTTTTGGATGGTCTTTGAGATAAAGTAATTCTATTTCTAGTGAATCTTTGTAAAATATTGAATTTATTAGAGACAAATCCACCAAATACACTTATTGGAATTTCTAACAAGATGTAAATGAAAATTAAAGCTAATATAGTACCAAATGGTAAAACTAATGAAGAATCATTTGCCCAAATGATAACGTTCAAGATTAAAACAACAATTAAAACAAAACCAGTTAATAAACTACCGGACAGAAATGAAACTGATCTCCATGAAGTTGTTGACTTACATGAAAATGCTTTATAGAATTGAACACCTGAGAAACCGGCAAAAAATCCAGCTGCTACAAATGAACCAATAGCTGTCGATAAAACTGTACTATTAGGACCTGAAATACCAGCAGTTGATAAGATAGATAAACCAACCATTGTGAAAGCCAATTGAATACCACAACCACCAAACACACTCAATAAAATTGGTGATGCTGGTTCAACCAAGACATCAGAAGAGACAGATCTCCAACCAGGTCTGTTTTGAGAAGATGATTTTTCATCTGTAATGACATTACCAACTAAGCTGTCTAATTCTGGACTTAAATATGAAGTTGATTTGAAATCAACATTTAAAGTTCTTAAAAAGACAACACCAACAACTAACGATAAGAATGCAACAACAACTAAAGAATTTAAAACTGCAAACCAATGCATCTTACCATCACCAGGATTACTACCAGGTGCTAAATACATCTTATGTCTATTGTCATAATTAACATCAACTTCTTCTCTCCAATAAACAGAATAAGTGAATGAAACTAATGCTTTTTCATTTGAACTTGGATTTAATGCAAAATTTGCAAAATTCTTAGAAGCACCTGGACAGTGGTAATCACTAACAGATCTTGGATAAACTTCAAAACCAACAATAGTCTTTTTATTTGGATCGCCATCTTCTTTATGCCATCTAATAACCATCATGACATGGTTGTGTAAATAACTAACACCATTATCAACAAACCCTAATGGGAAACCTGCAACATAATATTTTTGTTCACTTTCGGTACTTGTCTTTGGTTGAATAAAAGTGGTTGAACCTGGTATGCCATCAATGATCCAATCAACCATATAATCATTTTTAATTAATTTATCAGCACGTTGAACAGCACCAGGACTAACAATTCTGTCACATAATCTTCTACATGGTTCATCAACTTCAAATGATAAGGCATAATCTGATTGCCAAATTCTATCACCTTTAAGAACTTCACCTAATGATAAATGAACCGGACTTAATTCACGGGATGGTGGACAAACAAATGGTAAATTATAATAAGAGTATGGTAATTGAGTATTTTCAGATTCAACTGTATTGACTAAAAGTTCAACTTTTTCACCAGATTTAAAATATTTTCTATCCCATGGCAGAGATGGGAAATCTAAAGCCAATGTTGACTGAAGTAATAAACTAAACAAGGAAATTATAGAGATCCAAGATATTTGACTATTCATTGTTGAAATTTGATATATGGTTTTTTGTATGCAAGAGGAAAAATTTAATTAGTATATATTGAGTATGCCAATGGAGAAGGATGAAAGAAAACAGGAATAAATAAAAATGAAAACTCAATGGAGCAGGAAACTAACCTATGGAGTATATAAATACAGAATATTAAACGAACGAATGAATCAATGATCAATGTAGTAAGTATAGATCAAATTATCTGAAGCTTGAGGACACGAAGTACGAATTTCAACTAAATAAACAAGCCAAATGAAGTCACGTCAAGAAATAAACTGAAACAAAATACTTTATACTTTGGATAACTATCTGATTAGAGACTTGAAAACAGTATATAAGATCTAATTTATAAAACAAAAAGACAGGGAGAAAGGGTTAAATTAAAACAAATAAAAATATAACAAAAAGAAAACACAAATCATCCACAAAGGGGAAAAACCAAAAAAAAAACCAAAAAAGAAAAAATTTGTTATTTTTAGAGAGAAAAAAAAATGAGACAAAAATCAAAAAACAAAAAAAACAAAAAACCACACAAAAACAAAAAAAAAAGTTTTTGTTAGTTGAAAAGACAAAAAGAAATTTTAAAACGAATTTTTACTGAATTTCAATACGTATTTCTTCAGTTATCAAAGGTAGTATAAAGCAATAAAAGTATGTTTTCACAAGGGGATCAATTATTAAATCAACTTCGACAATATGATAAAAGGAAACATATACGATCACAACCATCAGATTCACAATTAAATTCACGTCGATCAAGTAATGCACAGTCATTAGGTAGTATTAGAAGATCTATAGATGATACATCATCATTACAGTATGGATCGGTACCAGATTCAATAGCTATAGGATCATTTGATAACGAACATGAATTAGATCAATTGGAACAGAAATTCGAACAAGATTTAGAATTGAATAAAGATTGTAATTCAATTCAATTTACTTCAAGTGATGAAATTGTTAACGATAACAATTATTTATTACCAGCGCGCTCGATTGAAAGACAATCAACCATACAAGAAGAAGAGATTGAAAATAATAACCATTTTAACTTTGATAAACAGTATCAAAGTGAATATCCACAACAAAATCATGCCTATACTTCGTTAAAGATTAAAGATGATAGACCTCAGTATGTGCCACCAATCAATTTCGCCACTGTTGAATCTTACCTATATAGATCTGGACACCCACAGCCAAATAATTTTGCATATTTAGATACTTTACAATTGAAAACAATTATATATTTAGGTGATAAAACAGACAACTATGAATATTATAAATGGATATCAGATCATGCAAATGATAAGACAATTAGTTTTAGATTTTTCAAAATGAAACCACCATCTTCGTTTGGTACATCACATCAATTCAATGATGAAGTTGCATTAAATACAATTTTAAATTTAATCTTAAATAAAGATAACTATCCAATTTTAATTCATTCAAATAAAGGTAAACATAGAGTTGGTGTATTGGTTGGTTTAATAAGAAAATTTTTACAAGGTTGGTCACTAAGTGGTATATTTGACGAATATGGTAAATTTGCCAGAGAAAAGGGTGAAGGTGATATGGAATTTATTGAAATGTTTAAACCTGTTTTAAAAGTTAACATTGAAAATTTACCTCCATTTATTAGAATAGGCGAAGAGAACAACAGTATTCCCAATTAGGAAGTATTACCGATGTTTACATAATCACTACTGTGTGTTTGTGTGTGTTTGTGTGTGTGTGTGTGTGCATGTGTGTGTGTGTGAGTCTAAGCCCACGTTTTCTTTATATAGTACAACAACAATAATAACAACAATAATAATAATCATAATCATAATCATAAACAAAAACTATTTGCAAAATAATATTTGAAAAAAAAAAAGTTTACTTAATAATAGTAGAGAATATATATAAATCTAAGCAGAGAAAGATAAAGATAAACCTAACTTGTGAGCAGATTCACCTAATTTTAAAGTATCAACAGCAGCACCTAAACCTAATTTAACACCTGGTCTTAAATCTTGGGTATAGGATAAAGCTAAAATACCTGAATCAGCAATCTTAGCCTTAACAAAAGCAGAGCTGTCTAAAGCGTACTTAGTAGCAACTTCAACAGCAACTGGGTTAGCACCAGAAGTTGATTTTGAATCAAAAGTACCTTTAGTACCAACTTCTAAAGTTGGAGAAACTTTGTGGTAGTAACCAGCAGAGAATAAAGATAAGTTGTTTGAAGCGGTTAAAGAAACAGCGTATGAAGCAGCTTTGTAACCAATGGCAGTCGAGTAACCGGTTAAGTTAGCGGACTTAACATCGTAAGATAAAGAACCACCAGTGGTGAAACCATCGTGACCAATGGAGAAGTCACCAGTGAATGCAGGACCTTTTAATAAATCAACAAAAGCTCTAGCATTGATTGATTGTTGAGAGAAGTAAACATTTAATTTAACACCTCTCTTACCACCTGGAACGGCAGATGTAACTAATTCTGATTTTAAACCTGGTGATAAAGCATCGGCTAATTCAATCTTAGTATCTAATGAATTGGCAGTGTTCCAACCTTGAGTTAAAGTTAAACCTGATGATTTATCAGAGTATTTACCTTCTAAAGAAGCAGAGGTCTTTGCACCTGAAACTTTACCTTTAGTTGAGAAAGTAACACCATTTGGAGCAACAGTCTTTAAATCTAATGAGACTGGAGTTAAATGGTAGAAATCTCTACCTAAAACATCGTTAGTTGGTTTAGCAATATCGGAGAAAGCAGCTGGAGCCATTGTGATATGTATATATATTAATAATTGAATGAATTAAATATAATCCTAATATAAAAATAAAAATATTGTAAAAGAAGTAAAAAAAAAAATTAATAAATTTAAAAAAGACAAAAACAAAAGACAAAAGGGGCAAAAAACAACAAAAAAACGCAAAAGAACTCAATTTGTTGAGAAAAAAAAAAATCAAAAAATTTCTTTGAAAACGCAAAAAAACGAAAAATCCATTAGCGTCCGAAAGCAAAAAAAAAAAAAATAAGATTATATAATAAATTATGTAATATTGTCATGTGAAATTTGAAATTAAATGACACGCATTAAATTATTGACAGATCATTGCATCGGGGAAATTTTATATATTTTCATGACCCGCACGTCCCCCTCCTCTTTCCCCTGTCCCAGGATAAATAAATAAATTTTGTTGAATGAATGAATGGGGGGGCCATATGGGGTATTTTATATTAACTGTGGAGTATAAGACTATCGTTAGGCCAACAGTTTATATAATGAAAACGTGTTAAAAGGTTTATATTTATATTGTCATTATCATATGAATAATTTAATAACTGAATAATATTTTTTGTCATTATCACATGAATAATTTAACAACTGAATAATATATTGTGTTCTTATGTGGTGTAATTTGAGGTGGTGGCCTGATAATGGGTTAAATTGTGTAATATTTGATATCAATGGCTTAGGTCTTTGTGAGTATTTGCATGTGTTCAAATCTCAAGAGGTTACATACATATACTAGTTTGAATTGGTATGTGTGTGATGCTTGTAGAACCAGATATCTTTTGTATATCTCTGTTATTCTTAAATTAAGTTATGTAGTATTTCCACGACTAGAGTAGAGTCTATCACATTCTTCAAAGTTATCTCAAATTTGAGTTTATATTTTACTTATATTGAACTGATGAACGCAAGCTTGTTCCCATTTCTGTACTGTTATTCAGTGTATATAGATGATGAATGAATAAATATACATACAGTACCATGTATATATACTGAATTAATCTGGGAAAGTTGTATATTTAATATTTTGTTAAAAATAAGAAATTGAATTAGCTGGTATTTATCGGTATGGTTAATTCAAGTTACAATTAGTTAAAATGTGGTACCTTTAAATAACTTTTAAAGTTAAAACTAATGACTTGTATAGTATAGATGGGAGAAAGACATCCGTTTGTTTTCAGTTAGATATTACTACTTTTTAAAGTCATTTACCTTTCTATATGGAATAAATTGATAATATTTTGAAATTTAATGCCTTTAGTAACCGTCATACGTCATAGAGTTAGATGATGTGTATTTCATCCTATCCTTTATAACATATTTGCAAGTGTGCCTGAATTAGTATTTCAAAGGAGGGGTAATTTGTATTTCTATTGTACACAACGTGTAAATTATACACAAATTAATCACAGTTATAAATTTAGAAATTTTTTTTTTTTTTTTTCTTTTTCGTTCTCCGATCGGTATTACTTCATTAGGCTAATATAACTGTTGGATGAAGAAATTATCTTACACAATTTGTATCTACAAAGCAAAGTCTAGAATTTAAGTAAATTGTATGTAATAGATCGTCAATATCGGGTTAATAAATATTTGTATTGATTGGTATTTGTATATTCTTAAGGGCAATAACCGCGATTTATAGTGTAATTTCTTACAATTTTTACCATTTGACCTGCAAAAAAGATAACAGATTTATGACGGTTAACAATTGGGCTGGCATTTAAAATTTTAGATGCGGCCAGGGATCGATCTTCTGTAAGGCTAGATACGTAAGAGAACATTTTAAAGTTTTGCATGGTCGAAAAGGGGTGTTCTTTTTTCTCTTTTAGCTTTATCAACCGTTTTTATATCTACAATTGCTTTGTACAAGGCTGTAATTGCTTTCTACAAGGCTGTAATTGCAATGTGATATAGAACAAACGGATATAGAATTTCCCGCTTTTTCTAATTGTTTTTACTGTTGTTAATTTAACGGCTCAACAAGTATTTTATGACTTCAGTATTATAACACAATTTGTAGTTTATACAATACATGTATAAAAATTCGCCTCCAAAGGGATTGATATTTCAAATTTATATATATATATATATGAAATTAAAATTGTTGGATTTTCACACAATATGAATCTCGATAAAGGGGAAGAGTAAATTTTCTTTTAATATTTATTCAAACCACAAAATCATACTAACTATTAGTAATACACTTATAGAAACTTTCAATATTTGATTTCTATTTAAAGTTGCCAAAATCTTTCTTTTGAATAATATAATTTTAAGGTTAAATTTGTTTTTTGGATTCATAGTATCAATATTATCCTATTTACAATAAAAAGGTTAAAGATGATATTTTTTGAGAATACATTCAATTACTGCCTATTAACAATCTTCTTGAGTGTTGTATCTGCTGCTTCAGTCAGACCTTATTCAGAGGGTTGTTTTTTAGGTGATAAAGCTGTATTTATTTCAGGATTTGTAGCAAAGTTTTACAGGTACCCAATTGACAATTTTTCTTTAACAGTCAGTTCTAACTTTTGGCTAAGTGAATATACAACATTACCTTTCGAAGGAAGTGCAACTGAAGTTACCAACCCATATTATACATGGGCTACTCAGTATACGTATTCAACAAGAAAATATTTATACTCCACTATATATGACCAATTGTCTGTTACCATCAATGATTTTGTTATGGAACTTGAAGGATATTTTTATGGTATGTTTTTATTACTTTAACTTATATATTACTCGAATGAAAGCTAACAATAATATGATTATAGCAACTGAAACTGGAATCTATATGTTTGACTTGAAACATGTTGATAATGGAGCAATAATTTGGTTTGCAGATGGTGGATTCAATTGTTGTAATCAAACAGATTTCTCTGACAGTACAACAGGAAATGCCATTCTTTGGTACAAGACTTCTCATTCTTCCGATGAAGCAGCAAAAGCATATGTGTACTTAGAAAAAGGATATTACTACCCATTGAGAGTTGTTCACACAGATACTAGTTGGGATGAGAGAGAAACAACTATTACCAGTCTCGGAGCAGGTTTATACTTCTCTATTACAACACCTTCAGGTACTGAGATTACAGATTTCAAAGATACTGTTTTTACAATTCAAACATTTGGAGAAGACAAAGATGCATGTTCAGATGTCCCAGTCACAAGTTTTTCAACTACTATAACTACAACAGTAGAATGGAGTAAGACTTTTACTAGCACAACAACCAGTTATTATCAAACAACATCTGCATCTATTACTTTTGATGTTGTGGATATTATTATAGAAACACCAGCTTCTGGGATCCCTACATCACCATCATCATCACCATCATCATCACCATCATCATCACCATCATCATCACCATCTTCATCACCATCATCGTCACCTTCATCATCACCATCATCATCACCATCATCATCACCATCATCATCACCATCATCATCACCATCATCATCACCATCATCGTCACCATCTTCATCACCATCTTCATCACCATCATCATCACCATCTTCATCACCATCATCGTCACCATCATCATCACCATCATCATCACCATCTTCATCACCATCTTCATCACCATCTTCATCACCATCATCGTCACCTTCATCATCACCATCATCATCACCATCATCATCACCATCATCATCACCATCATCATCACCATCATCATCACCATCATCATCACCATCATCATCACCATCATCGTCACCATCATCGTCAAAATCATCTTCATCATCATCAAAATCATCATCATCAAAATCATCATCATCATCATCATCATCATCATCTGTCTCTAGTTCATCCTCGCCTGTCTCTAGTTCATCATCCCTACCTTCTTCTTCTGTGTCTAGTTCGGCATCTAAACCAATCACGATCTCCACTACCACATCCTATTGGACCATTCCATCTACAAGTACTACCACTATTGTTACAACCATAACCAGTGGCTCCATCACTACTACCAGCTCTGTTGTTGAAATAATTGTACCAGAGGATACCACCACAATCACCACCCCATGGTCTAATACCTACACTAGTACATACACAACCTCATCCTTCACTGTCTCAGATGGTATGACAATCCCAATTGAGGTTGATGTTGTTGAGGTGCCATCATCTAAAGACACACCATCTCTCTCCACTACTACCTCTTACTGGACCATCCCATCTACAAGCACAACCACTATTGTTACAACCATAACCAGTGGCTCCATCACTACCACCAGTTCCATTGTCGAGAAAATAGTCCCTGAAGATACCACCACCATCACCACCCCATGGTCTAATACCTACACTAGTACTTACACAACCTCATCCTTCACTGTCTCAGATGGTATGACAATCCCAATTGAGGTTGATGTTGTTGAGGTGCCATCATCTAAAGACACACCACCTCTCTCCACTACTACCTCCTACTGGACCATCCCATCTACAAGTACAACCACTATTGTTACAACCATAACCAGTGGATCTATCACTACTACTAGTTCGATAATTGAAAAGCTTGTGCCAGAGGATACCACCACAATCACCACCCCATGGTCTAATACCTACACCAGTACTTACACAACCTCATCCTTCACTGTCTCAGATGGTATGACAATCCCAATTGAGGTTGATGTTGTTGAGGTGCCATCATCTAAAGACACACCACCTCTCTCCACTACTACATCCTACTGGACCATCCCATCTACAAGTACAACCACTATTGTTACAACCATAACCAGTGGATCCATCACTACTACTAGTTCGATAATTGAAAAGCTTGTGCCAGAGGATACCACCACAATCACCACCCCATGGTCTAATACCTACACCAGTACTTACACAACCTCATCCTTCACTGTTTCTGACGGTTTAACTATCCCAGTTGAAGTTGATGTTGTTGAAGTGCCATCATCTATATACACCCCTCCTCTCTCAACTACTACTTCATATTGGACAATACCATCAACCAGTACAACCACTATTGTTACAACCATCACTAGTGGCTCTATCACTACCACCAGCTCTATTGTTGAAAAGATTGTGCCAGAGGATACAACCACTATCACCACCCCATGGTCTAATACCTACACCAGTACTTACACAACCTCATCCTTCACTGTCTCAGATGGTATGACAATCCCAATTGAGGTTGATGTTGTTGAGGTGCCATCATCTAAAGACACACCACCTCTCTCCACTACTACCTCCTACTGGACCATCCCATCTACAAGTACAACCACTATTGTTACAACCATAACAAGTGGATCTATCACTACTACTAGTTCGATAATTGAAAAGCTTGTTCCTGAGGCCACAACTACTATCACCACCCCATGGTCTAATACCTACACCAGTACTTACACGACCTCATCCTTCACTGTCTCAGATGGTATTACTATCCCTGTTGAAGTTGACGTAGTTGAAGTTCCTTCTTCTATATATACTGCCCCAAGTAGCACTACTACATCTTACTGGCCAAATACATATACCTCTACCAGTAGTATAATTCTCACAGTCACATCTGGCTCATCTACTTATACCACAACTGTTCCTGAAGTAATCATACCAGAATCTACATTAACCACTACTACTCCATGGTCTAATCTCTATACTAGTACTTACACCACCTCATCTTTCACTATCTCAGATGGTATGACAATCCCAGTTGAAGTTGAAGTTGTCGAAGTTCCTTCATCCAAGTACACTGAACCATTATCAACAACTACTACTATTCCTTGGACTGGTACATTTACCAGCTCATACACCACCAAATCTGTTGTTACTTCAGGCTCTTCTACCTACACTTACAATGTTGTTGTGGTCGAGATTCCAACTTCCTCTAGTAGATTGGTCACTTTAACTGTCCCAGGAAATAAATGTAGAACATACACCACAACTACAACAATTACTGGCCAGCCATGCTCTATTGTTATTGTTGAACAAACTGCTACAGGCACCCCATTCTCTTGTGCTCTTGGTGTCACCAATGCAGATACGACATATACTGTGATCGCCTCTGGTACCCTCCCAGCATCTAAATGTGGCTGTACAACAGCCTTAACAGTTACTAAGGGTAAATCAACCTACTTGTATACTACTTACTTGGCAGCAGATAATAGTAAAACTGAAACAAACGAGGCCATTGCTACTGCTACAAACACAGGAAGCGGTTCTAATCCAGATTCAGCTGCATCTTCAAACTCCAATTCCAATGGAGGCAAAGGAGATAATGATGATACTGGATCTGCTTCTCCATCTTCAAACTCCAATTCCAAAGGAGGCAAAGGAGATAATGATGATACTGGATCTGCTTCTCCATCTTCAAACTCCAATTCCAAAGGAGGCAAAGGAGATAATGATGATACTGGATCTGCTTCTCCATCTTCAAACTCCAATTCTAATGGAGGCAAAGGAGATAATGAAAATACTGAATCTGCTTCTCCATCTTCAAACTCCAATTCCAAAGGAGGCAAAGGAGATAATGACGATACTGGATCTGCTTCTGCATCCAAGAACAGTGGTGATTCAAATGATTCTAATTCTTCTAAATCTCCTATAAGTGCCTATGTTGGTGGAGCTTCAAGAATTGCATCAGGCTTTTCATTAGTTTCAACAATAATTGCAATTTTGTATTCCTTAATTTAGACTTGATGTAACTATATTACTACTATCTTAATAGTCTCAACCAAACTTCTATTCTTTATAGATATATACTCTTACCACTTCGTAATGAGAATAATAATATTTTTTTCAAATATATTTTTTCAAATATATTTCTTCTATAAACTTGATTTAAAATGTAAAAATTACTATATTAATTGGGTCTATTAACCTCTAATTATCATACAGAAGCAAATCAATCTCTTTTATTCAAATCACCATACATTCTAAGCAAAGGATCCAAGTTCTAAATTGCATGTATTCCCCAATAATGCAAGGCAGTGTCATAGTACAAACAAATTCTAGAACATGCCCATCATCACGTGATGGTAAATAAATCAAACTATATATTACATAATCAAAATATCACATGCACTGTATCATATGAAAATAAACATGTGATATATATAAATGAATCCGTCGATAGTCTCTAATCGTCCCATATAAGGCAAATTATAAAATTTGATAAATTAATAATTAAACTGCACATACCGATGGGCCCGATATATATAATTAAGTACTGCGCACACGTGCGTATACATGCGTACCACCGTACGTTCAAATTCGTAAGCGCGTACGTATACATGGATCGTGACTCGACAGTGCAGCTGATTATTAATGTTACATAACCCATTACATAATCCTGATAAGAAACGTTATTGAAATTTAATTGGCTAAAATATTTTGTAATGCCTAACGACTAAAACTATATAAAATTATGATTCACTTATAGGGGTGTATTTAATGTGTAAAGTGTGGTATTATTTGGTTGTAAAATGGTTGCAAATGCCAAGTATAATTATACTATACTTTGCCTCTAAAGTAATTATAACTATACCAGTATATAGTATATAGTATATACTGCTACTATACTACTACTATACTACTACTACTACTACTATACTACTACTACTTCTAACTACTAGTATACTACTACAATATAAACGGTTATAATTTAATAATTTATAAATAAGAAATTTGAAGGAGACAGAACAGCAAAAGAGGAAAACGCCGCAATTATTTGACATTTTGCGGCTGTGAATTTACTAACGTTTTTTTTTTTGTTAATAAAAAAAAAAATTTTTCAGTTTTTCAGTAAGAAATTTTGAAAAGAAATTTTAAAAAATTTATAACCGTTCGACCAACTTAGGCCTGTATAATTTTTTGTTTGTTGCATAAAAAATTTTTTTTACATTGTTTGAAATTTAAAATTTATTGTTTAATTCTGTTCCTGTACAATAATTTATATAGTTATAGTCGATTGTATAGTGGTAATATATAACATGTAATAATCTTACTATATGTTGTATATAATTTATGTAGTTTCTTTTTGTGCTGTATGATTATTAAAAGTAAATTCTGTTGATATATCTAAGTTATCCTCGAGGGAGACGACAATATCATCTCATCTCATCTCATGTTTTTTTTTTAAAAATTTTTATATTTTCACTTTTTCAAATATTTAATTTATAACATTTTTTTATTATTATTTATTATTGTCTATTTATATAAATATATTCTTTGTTTAATCTTTTATTAGAGTAATCAATTATAAATTATGAGTAATTTGAAAAGAGCAGTTTGGAGTGATAGTACAAAATATGATGGAGCAACAGTGATTACATTAATCATGGGGACATGTTTAGTTTTAATTATGTGTTTTGGATTGGCATATCTATATGCCGGTTTAGCACGTAGAAAATCTGCTTTACATTTAGTTTTCATTGTCTTTATATCAACATGTATATCATTATTTCAATGGTATTTTTGGGGTTATTCATTAGCATTTTCATCATCTGCATCAAATCATTTCATTGGTAATGTTCATAATTTTGGATATCAAAATTTAACAGATTTAACATCATTATCAGGTGAAATTGGAGGTTATCCAGAGATGGCATTTGCCAATTTTCAAAGTATGTTTGCAGCAATTACAGTTTGTATTATGGCTGGAGCATTATGTGAACGTGGACGAGTTTTCCCATTTATGATTTTATCATTTTTTTGGTTAACATTAGTTTACTGTCCAGTTGCATATTGGGTTTGGGGTCCAGATGGATGGGCATTAAATTGGGGGGTTTTAGATTATGCAGGTGGTGGACCAGTTGAAATATTATCAGGTTTTGGAGGTTTCACAATTTCATATTTCTTAGGTGAAAGAAGACAACATTTAATGGTTAATTATAGACCACATAATGTTAGTTTAATAACAATTGGTACAGCATTATTATGGTTTGGATGGTTAGGTTTCAATGGTTTAACATGTATTGAACCTTCATTAAAGAGTATCTATGCGATTATGAATACCAATTTATGTGCAGCAATGGGTGGTTTAACGTGGTGTTTATTAGATTATAGAATTAATAGACATTTTTCAACAGTTGGTTTATGTTCAGGTATAATTTCAGGTTTAGTTGCTGCTACACCAAGTTCTGGTGTTATACCACTTTGGGCATCTGTTATACTAGGTATTGCAGCTGGTATTATTTGTAATTATTCAACTAAATTAAAGATCTTCTTACGTACAGATGATTCATTAGATATCTTGGCCGAGCATGGTATGGCTGGTGTTATTGGTTTAATATTCAATGCTATATTTGGATCATCTGAAGTTTTAGGTTATGATGGTTATACAGATCATCCTGGTGGATGGATCGATCATAATTGGAAACAATTGTATAAACAAATTGCTTATATTGCAGCTGTTATTGGTTACTGTGTAGTTGTCACAGGTTTACTATGTTTTATTATTAATAAGATTCCTGGTTTACACTTAAGAGTTGATGAAGAAAGTGAAGAAAATGGTATGGATGAAGCTGAGATTGGTGAGTTTGCATATGATTACGTTGAAGTTAGAAGAAATTTCTTTGATATGAATGGTTTTAACGTTAATCAACATGAAGGTAATGAAAAAATTGAAAATGAAAATAATGATAATGAAGTGAGGTCATCAAATGATGAAGTTAAAGAAAATAGTGATTCTTCATAAATAAATAAATAAATCAATATTTTACGTATACATAGTGCTTTTTTATGTTTCAAGTAAGTATATTATCATTGATATCTATCCATTGTAGTTTGTCTTTACAGAGAAGAACAACTTCATATTTGATTGAGTGATTATTACATAATTTAATATGGTTTTTTATACTTATGTAATCTGTAGAGGCTCTTTAGACATTTTCTCAATTTCTTATCTTTTTTGTTTAAATTAATGAATGACTTGTTTTATCGGGTTGTCATTTATGAATAGATATTTCAATATCTATCTATATGGATTAAATGGATAGTTAAATATGGTTCCACGTCCGTTAAGTTATAATATGTCAGATTCAATACCATCTGATGATGAGTCATCTACAAGTTCAACTTCATTTAGTGTTATCGATGATGGTGGTGAGGTTAAATTGATTTATTCTCCAGAGAATTCAACCACTTGTTTTGATACTATTAGATCTTTTTTCAAACCTAAAAAGATCAATAATTCATCATCATTGAACAATACTTCTTCTCCTTTATCTCTATGTTTATCATCTGTATCAGATACCACGTATGATGAGAAACAGTCATTATCTTCTTCCACGCATTACTCGTATGAGTCATTCACTAAACCAATCTCATCAAAGTTAAAGATTCAAGAGTTTAACTCTACAGAGAGGTTAATACATTTACGTAAGTTAATGTTAAGGCAACATATTGATGTTTATATTATACCATCTGAAGATGAACATCAATCTGAGTATACATCAGCTAAAGATCAACGTCGTGAGTTTATAAGTGGATTTACCGGTTCTGCAGGTGTAGCAGTTGTTAGTTTACAAGACGGTGAAGCAGCACTATCTACCGATGGTAGATATTTTTTACAGGCTTCTAAACAATTAGATAATAATTGGACATTATTAAAACAAAACGTTAATGGATATCCAACTTGGCAACAGTGGTGTTTAAATAAAGCTTCCAAGGGTAAATTTAAATCCGTTGGTATTGATCCAAGGTTAATTAATTATAAGCAAGGATTGTTTTTCAAAGAGAAGTGTTTTGAATTAAATCTTGAGTTTAAAAGTATTATGCATAATTTAGTTGATCAAGTTATGAAGTTTGAGAATTATGTACCAGAATTACCAATTGATAATAGTATATTTGTACATGAATTAAATTGTTCGGGTGAATCATCAATCGATAAAATTTCTAGACTTCGTTTGTTTTTAAAAGAAAAGAAATCATTTGCCTATATTGCATCTCAATTAGAAGAAATTGCATGGTTGTTAAACCTTAGAGGTAATGATATTCCTTATAATCCTGTCTTTTTCTCCTATTGTATAGTTACATTAGATTCCATATCATTATATTTTGATAAATCTAAAGTTACTCCAACAGTTGAAGCCTACTTTAAAAACTCTTTACCAGAATTGAAACAATTCTCATATGCACAATTTTGGGATGATTTACCTGCTTTATTTAATCCTAACTCTAATTCAATTTATCTTTCAAATTCACCAAATTATGCACTATATATGAACGTTCCTGCTCCATTAGATATTAAAAATAGATCCATTATCACAGAATTCAAAGGTATTAAAAATGAAATTGAGATTAAAGGTCATAAATTGGCTCAGTTAAAAGATTCAATTGCTTTAATTAGAACATTTGCATGGTTAGACTCTAAACTTTCAATTGATACTAAGAACAAAGAACAAATTGATGAGATTCAAGCGGCTGAAAGGGCAGAATATTATAGATCTGTAATGAATGATTTTAAAGGATTATCATTTGAAACTATATCATCTACAGGTCCTAATGCTTCCATTATTCACTATGCTCCAACTACTGAAAATTTCTCTGTTATTGATCCAGATAAAGTATACTTACTTGATTCAGGTGCCCAATATTTAGATGGTACTACTGATATTACCAGAACTTTACACTTCAGAAATCCAACTAGAAATGAAATTGAAAAATATTCTTTAGTCTTGAAAGGGCATTTAAACGTTGCCATGTTTAAATTTAAATATGGTACATCGTCAACTTATATCGATTCTTTGGCACGTAAACCATTGAAAGATGCAGGTAATTTTGGTTATAATCATGGTACAGGACATGGTATAGATACTTTCATATGTGTTCACTCTGGTCCTTGTGGGTTATCACCAGTGGAAACTTCATACAACTATAAACCTTTAGAACCGGGGAATTTTATATCCGATGAACCAGGTTACTATTTGGATAATCAATTTGGAGTTAGAATAGAGAGTGATTTACTCGTTATAGAATCACCTAGTAGTAGTGATTCAAATAAAGATAAATGGTTAGAATTTGATTATTTAACGTTGGTTCCATTTAGTAGAGTTTTAATCGATACCAGTATTTTAGAAATTAATCAACTTGAATGGATAAACGAATTTTATGAAAAGATAAGATCTATAGTTATACCTCACTTGGTTGAGTTAAACGATGAGCTTGCGATTAAATGGTTACTAAAGGAAACTGAGAAATTTCCATGTGATTTAATAGATTTGCATTAAAGGTCGTTATTAAAAAATACAAAATTGGGAGAAAAAAAAAATTAAAATAAAATAAAACAGATTAAAGGGAGATAGCTAAACTACCCGAATAAAGAACGTTAACGAATAAAGAAAAGAAAAATAAGGTTTGTCATAAAATAAGTAAAGGGAGGAGAAGGGGTCATTAAAATGTTTAAATGATTAGAATAAATTGATTGAAAATTAAGTTTTTTTTTATTTGGTAGTCTTATTAACCAAAACTTCACAAGGACTATCAAACTGAACAGTTTTAGTAATTATATCAACGTAGTAGTACAGTTGTAATATTGGATCGTAACGAACTTCCCATTTATCGGGTAAATTCTTTGAAACTTGATGAATATCATCATAGTTATTCTTACTTGGGGTTCGTGTAGTATCATTAGTTGAATTCAAACTATCAATAGATGACTGTTGTGAATCTATACTTGAAGAAGAAAAGACTGTAGTCATATTAGACTGTATAGAATTTGGAGACACTGGATCCTGTTCAGGGAAATCATACTGTATATTTGAATTTGTATGTTTCATAGTTGATGATGTCCGACTAAGTGTTTTTTTCAAAAATCTTGGTATTTGAACTTTAAGCTTCAATTTAGTACTATCACTTCTCGGTTCAACATCACTACCCTTATTATTGGAGATTTTAAATGTATGCATCTTGTAAGATTCTATATCATAGAACTAATATTTTAGCGAGTATAAATGTAACTTAGGAAGATCTTAAACTGTTTTAAATATAACAAACCAACCAAATATATATATATATAATATTGTGATGTTTGAGTTTATTTATAACAAATTGTGTTGATTTTCCCTTTTTCCTTCCGGACCGCGAGGGATTCAATTTATTTTTTCTTTTGCAAAGAGAAAAACTTTTTTTTTTGTTTATTTTTTTTTCAAAAAGCCGTGCCGATGCCGAATTTTTACGGTTAATTTTATTAATTTGGAAAAATATTAATTTAAATCTTCGGCTAAATATACTTAATTGAAGAATTGTAAACTAATTACGTATATGTTTATTAAGTCGGCTATTTAATGATATATATAATATTTTTATATTTGACTTAAGATAGAAGACATTGGATATTCATTTATATATTAATTTATAAATTATTAATTTATTATTAAATTTATTAGAAATTACACGTTTGAGGCCCGTAATATTTACAGCGATCGATGGGGGGGATGGGGGGCCGGGGGGCCGCTTAATGGCGTAAATTTTTCTTTTTTTTTTTTTACCTCCGAGCATACAAACACAGCCCATTAATAATATTCGGCCCGCAAAAGTAAATTCGTAGGCCGGAAGTTTACAGGGAGCGCAGTAGGGGAGAGGCAGAAGGGAGGAGGACCCTCCAGGGAAAATTAAGGGATCCTTCAAAGCGCTGTTTAGTAATTATCGATCAATTTGTGGTACGCATGTTGGAGTTAATAGGATTTAAAGGATTTAGGATTTACTAATTTTTCGGATTTTATTATTTATGATTTGTCATGTTATTATGTATATATATATATGTCATTAGTTACATTAAAGTTGATCTGGCGCCAATATCTGTACTTGCTTCACCATTTGGTAAATTACCTTCCCTTTTACCATCGATAAAAGTTGAGTAAATTTTTTTAAAATTTTCCAATTCTTTATTTGAGATTGATTTTTTAGTCTCTTTTAAACCTTGTAATAAATGTTCAGATTTAATAACAATCATATTCTTAGTATCATTACTGTCATCTTGGTTAATAATTTCAACTTTTTCAATATTTTCAATACCTATAGTATTTAAATTTTTATTGATTGATTCAATTTGTTTTGAAATTGTCAATCTTTCAGAATTTGAAGTTGTATTTTTCTTAGACATTGTGAAAAATTCAATGGTATTCTTAGAGTCTTTGTTTGTTGTGTTGTTAATCTTTTCAGTTAATTCTTCTAGATTTTCATGGACAGCTTTCAAGTATGAGTTATAAATTAGTGCTTGTAAATCTGCACCTGAGTAACCTTCAGTTTCTTTTGCCAGTATACTTAAATCTGCATCTTTAGCAATATTAAATTTTTTAACCACAGTTTCAATTATATCCAATCTATTTGTATAATCTGGTAAATCACATATAATACTCTTATCCAATCTACCAGGTCTTAGTAGTGCAGAATCAATTAAATCTGGTCTAGATGTAGCAGCTAAGACATAGACACCGTCTAATCCTTCTGCACCATCCATTTGTGTTAATAATTGATTAACAACTCTATCTGTAACACCTGTTGAATCGTGACCTCTCTTTGGCGCAATAGAATCAAATTCATCAAAGAATAAAATACATGGTTTGGCAGATGATGCCCTTTCAAATAATTCTCTAATTGATTGTTCAGAAGCACCAATATACTTATTTAAAATTTCAGGACCTTTGATACTAATGAAATTTAGTCCACATTGAGATGCAATGGCAGATGCCAAATATGTCTTACCACAACCTGGATAACCATACAGTAATATACCAGATCTTAGTCTTAGTGGACAATTTGCAAAAATTGGTGCATATTTAGTTGGCCATTCAAGTGTTTCAAGTAAAATTTGTTTTGCTTCCACTAATCCACCAATGTCATCCCATTCAACATTTGATTTTTGAAGTTTAACACCACGTAATGATGATGGAATATAACCTTGTAATGCTTTTGTGAAATTTTTCATTTCAACATTTTTTTGCTTTGAATTGTTATACAAAGTACTTGATATAAAATCATGGTATGTACGATCAGATAAAATTTTCAAATCTGATGGAAGATAACCTTCAGTTTCAATTGAAATATCATTCAAAATTTCATCGTTTTGTAATGAAAGTTCATAATTTTTAATATATGAAGAGATTAAGATCTTACGGAGGTCTTTATCAGGTGCTTTTAAATGAAATTCTTCTTCTATTAGATGAGTTTGGAAAATGATAGAATTTAATGAATCTTTTGATTTTGATGAACAGATTAATGAAACACGTCTATCTTGTAAAATTGGTCTAAACTTAGAGATTAATAGTTCACTAATTTGTTTACTAAGTCCTGAATCTTCATGTTCCATCTCTTGTGGAATTAAAGAATCTAAATTTTCCAAAATTAGTAATGAAGGTGAATGCCAGTTGATCTCTTTAATCAAGTTCTCAACTAAATTTCTCACGTTACTAAAAGTATCGTTCGATAAAGTCTCACAGTTTATAGATTTAACATAGTATGCATCTTCCTTGAAAATTCTCTTTGATAATTCTTCAATGATAACAGTTTTCCCACTACCAGGACTACCATATAGTAATGAGGTGTTGCCTCTTTTCACAGTTCTTAACAATTTTTTTATTAATTTATCCTGTCCAACAACTCCAATGTCATTACTAGATTCTGTATTCACAATCTCTGATTCTTGAATAAAAGACTCTGGTTTTAAAATATCGTCACCTAATTGAAACTGAACATTAGATGGAACTTCTAAACTTTGATCCTTAATTACTGTCCAAGTGGATGAATTCTTAAACTCTAAAAAACCTCCTAATGGTAACAAATCAGTAATTATTGGTAATTTCATACCATTTGTTATTGGACATCCAACTTGAGTCCCCAAAATATTTAAATTTATAAATTGTTTCACAAATTTCATATTTATTTCTTTCTTCAATTCAGACTCTTTCAATTTTTTATTATCGTCATGTCTCAATGATATATCACTTATTGTAGGAGTTACAGTGATATATTTATGAATTGTAAAAGTTTGAGTTTGCTTTTGCTTTTTGGTATCCAATTCAGATGGTATGTCCATGCAGATCAAATTTCCCACTCCATTTTCTATTCCTAGTGATATTGATAATAGATGTGATATTCCTATGGTACTCATAGGAACTCTGGAATCGTGAACTAATCTAGCAACAATTTTTCTAGTCTCTAAAGATGGCACACCTGTACTGATGTTATTAGTATTGGTAGAGGATTGCAGTGATGCACTTGATCTATTAGGCGCACCATTATTTTCAGCTCCTATATGCGAGTTATTTCTCGAATTATGTTGAGAATCCGGATTTTTCAAATTATTGCTAATGAGTCCACTTGATTTACTAGGAGTTCCTGGGCCTGCCACTATGGAAACTTGAACAAATTCAATTGATTTAAATTGACTATTGATAAAATCTTGATTTAAATTGACATAAACTTCATAATTTGAATTACTTAAATTTAAGAAATCAAATGAGATATGGGGTAACGAAACTGATCTAAGTAAACACGAAGGAACAGAGTCAAACTGTGATGATCTTCTACCACTTACAGATCTCCTTCTCTTGCTTGTAGAGCTAGATGATTGTGATCCTCCATTTTCACGACGATCTTTCCTATACACTTTAGGTTGAATATGCAACTCACTATCATTCACTAATAAGCCTGTATCTAACTCACTTGATTCTGATTTAACAGTTTTAACTATAAATTTAATGACATTGTTTGAATTTGAATTTGGAAATATAACAATCTGTTGCCCCAATGAAAGACATCTAATTTGATTTAAAAACTTATCTTCGATTGACTGTGCATACATCTCAGTAATTTCCCAATCACCTGAAGTTTCAGGTTCTAGCTCGACAGATTGAATATTTGCAAGGTCAAATATTAACTTGATATTGATCTTTCTACCTTCTTTCAAACCAATCAAATTGGCAAACAATGGATCAATTTCAATTGTCTCATTACTACTGGAGAAATAACCTGTCCAACCACATGAATATTTAACTAATTTCTTTGTAGATATTGACTTGAATGAAAGTTCAACAACAATATTTTGAACTAAAAAACTACTAGATAAGAATGGATTTATAAAACTTGCAGGTAAGTTTAAAAGACAGTTATTCAAAGTCTTGAATGAAACTTTAGTCTCAATAGAAGTCATGTTTGCTATATTATCCTATCTTATCTGTATATCGAATAACGAAAGACGAAAGGGGGAAATAAATTGTATATATTTTTAAACAAAAGAATTGTAAGTTTATAAATTTGAAAATACAAAAATTGAGGATTTCTCTCCACGAAATCATCGAATTTCCTAAAAAGGAAATTTTTGTCGGGCATTTTAATTTCAAAATTACGTAATCATCTAATCGACGCGTCGATGTTATATAATCAGGATTATGTAATACTTTTTATTGTGTTTTTCGTTTTTTTCTTTTTTTTTTTCAAATTTCCGTTTTGATTCAATTTTTTGTCTTTTTGATTCTTTACGTGTTTTATCATTTGATTAGAACGTGTTTAATACATATATATACACATTTGTTGGGTGTTTTTTGTTTTTTGTTTTATTCTTTCTTCAAATAACAATTAATCAATACCTATTAACAGAAGACATAAAATGCCGGCAAAAGGTTGGAGAAAAGATGAGCAAGTGTCAAATTTGGAGACAGCTTTAGATAATGAGAAAGTGTCTATAGACAGTATTTTATTTCCAAAGGCAACTGTTCTTAAACTATCAAAACAAATTTTATCAAATTCAGAGTCATCAAACATGTTACTTTCGAAAGATTCACAGACAGTTATTCAAAGATCTGCAGTTTTATTCATTAATTATATATACCACCATGCTAAGCAGCATTCAAAGATGTGTGGACGTAAAGTGGTCAATGCGAGTGATCTATTGAATGGATTACAGAATGCAGGTTTTGGAAGTTATCAAGGTGTTTTAGAAGAAGAATTGGAGGCATTCAATAAGAGAAAGGAAGCTAAAAAGAAGGAGAAATTATTAAAGACAAATACAAGTACTTCAACTGAGACTAATGAAAATGGTGAATCATCAAATGGTGGAGATAATATGGATGTTGATACTACAGTGACACCTAAACCTACCGATGATACAGAAGATGATGATGTTGAAGAAGAAGATGATGAAGAGGAAGAAGAAGAAGACTCAAATAAGAGAACTAAGTTGAATGGAAATGGAAAGAAAGTTAAGGAGAGATCCGCTGACGATGATGATATGACTATAGAATACGATACAGATATTACAAATACAGAAGATGGAGTCACCGTTGATGATTATGAAGAAGAGAATGTTGAAGTAGATGATGATGATGAGGATGTTGATAATGAAGAAGAAGAGATCGAGTTGACAGCCACGCAAAAATTACAAGAAGAAAATAAAGAACTTGCCGGTTCTGATGAAGAAGATGCTAAAGATGAAGTTTTTGAAGATGCATATGAAGATGAAGATGAAGATTGAAGTTAAATCCACGTGTGTAGTGTTTTTCCCAATCATCCCATGTATATTATTATTTACCTATTTAGTTTCGAATAGTTTACTCGTTATAACTTTTTTTTTTTTGATTCACTTGTAGTGTGTATGTATATATCTGTATATATAGTTCTATTAAGGGTGAGAAGGTTGTTTAGGTTTAGAAGGATGTAAACATTTTTTATAAAATGGTAAACCACATTCTAAACCAACAAATAAATATAAAACGATAACTAGTATACTAGTCATCAAGACTAAAAATCTAATATTTGACCACCAAAATTTCTTCCTTATCATAACAGCTCTTCTTCTAAATGAATTAGATGATGAGTTCAATTTACTTGTCTTGTTGATCAATAAACTTAAATTTTCACCTCTATTTAGTATACTATCGATATTTTCATTCATAAGATCTCTCACTTCATTAATCTCATCAGTTGTTGTTGATCCATATGTTTCGGTCAATTTTCTTAATTTCATCTCTTCCTCTTTAATTATTTCTTTTAATTTTATCTTGAATTCAAAATTCTCACGATCTGTAATACTCTTATCTTGAGAATTAACCGGTAATGTTCCATTGATATCATTTAAACCGGAATAATAATCCGATAGATATGTAACCATTAACTTATCTATTAAATTATAAACGAATTTTCTTAAAATCTTATCATTTGTCAGCACAACTAAAGTTATTAGATCGTTATTCTTCATCAATTTCTTATTGTAATATAGCATTAAATTAACAACTGAACTTTGTCCATGTGGAGAAGTTGATGAACCATTGATAGTGGATGATGAGGAGGTGTTATTATCAACAACGGCGCCGTTATTTGATCCATTCCCATATGTATTATTTAAAATCAAATTACTTGATAGTTTCAAATCATTCATTCTCGAATCTTGAACTGAATTGATAACTCCAAGATTCTTTGATATGAGTTCCAAGTAATTAATAGTTAACTTACTTGTCAAATTCACATTGTCATATGTATATAATGTTGTGGAATTTACACTTAAAGCAGCATAAATAACTGAAGTGTCAATATTATCCGGTCCATGAGAAGTCATTGTGTTTATATTGAACTGATCTATCTACCTGATAACCAAACAAAAACTGTGTAAATGACTGTATAATAAATTTAAACCTTTTAAAATCAATTTTTCAAGCAACCAAAAATAAAATAATTCGAATTTTGCTATTCTGATTTGATTTGCCAAGTGCACGTTTTTTTTTTTTTTTCTTTTTTTCCTTTAAATCTTTTTTTTGTACTGTGATTCCTATGAATCTCTTTGTATATAAAACTAAAAGAATTTACGGTGATTTATTGTGTAATAATTAGTCAAATATATATATATATATTATATTAAATACTATATTATAAACTATATACTTTGAAAACAGGTGAATAAATTGAAATAAATTTTTAAAATCTTTTACTAAAAACAAAATTGAATAAAACGGTTTTTGCTCTTTGTTATACTTTCGGCCTTCCGATGAAATTTTTAATAAATTTTTCCCCGGCCGTACGCGTACGTTCGAGTCGGTCAAAGTGCCCATATGCATGCACGCCCCGCCCGTGCCAAAAGATCACACGTGACTTCTTTCAAACGTCTATTTCAGGGATTAAATTATAATTAACTATTCTGTAAATGTGTACCTTGTATGGTAGTAAATATCTGTAAAATCACTAACACATAAAACATCTAGTCTCTTGCCATATAGTTCTAAAGGCACTTTCAATTTTCCTGAGATTTTAGCAGTTTTACCGATTTTTTTAGGAGATTCTCTCTTTATAGCATACAAGATATCATTCTCCAAGTCACAGATAATGACAAACCATGTTTCTCTTTGAGGTTTTGAAAATTTAGGAGCGTAAACTTTAAAAGTTGAATCTATAGAGTCATTCTCGTGTATTAATTCAACGATTAATTCCTCAGATGATTCTTGGTTTAATTTGAATTCACCAGTTGGTATTCTAGATGCGATACGAATAAATTGATCTCTCTTGTGTTTATCAATGTGATTCTTATCGGCAAATTTGTTTAATTCTTTGTTGTTCAATTTACCGATATACTTCATATCAATGGTTGGCATTTCGTCTAGAGGTTGCCAGTCAGAACCATCTTTGTCAAATAATCCTTCAGGTAGTGGTTTCACTTTCAAACCTGGTAAAGTTGTTACAAAATCATCATCGAACCAACATCCTTGTTTAACGGATTGCATCAATTTAATAAACATCAAAACAGTTGATAAATATCCTAGTTCAGAAGTTGCATCAATATATGCTTGTAAAATACGTAAACTTTGATCCAACACTGAAACTGTATCTTGGGAATAATCAGCAATTGGTAAATCAATTCTAGAAAAAAATGCCTGTAATAGTAAGAAAGTTTTGATATGAGGATCCCAAATAAATTCACATTCTTCTAAATCATCGGCTGGGTATCTCATTTGTTGTGACATTTCCATATTGATTAATTCTTCACCGTGTCTGGTTGGTAATTCATCATATTCTGTAGCCTCTGATAACCATCTTAAACATTGTCTAAAACTTGCACCTCTCACTATTTTACCTAACAAATTTCTCATTGTCTTGTGTGATAAATAGTAGTAGGAAGATATTTGTAAGAATGGAGTAGGTTTTAAAACATCACCGCTTGAGATGATACACTTACTCTCTTTCAAATTTTCAATAACTTTATCAATTAACCCACTCAAGTATTTACTGATTCCAGCTGGTGAAAGATCTTCGATTCCATAGTATGTAGGATTGTTGTGTGCCCTTCTATACAAGAATGTCCAGGTCAGGAAATCCATAGCATCACTTCTACTCTTAATTGTACCTGAAGATATCTCGGCACCAATATGGTTATCCATAACTTTATGTAGTGAAGATTCAACAGGGAAACCAACATTCAAGAAATGTTTATAAAACATCTTCTTAGATTCTTTGGTATAAACAATAGCAACACCACTGGTATCGAACGCAGGTCTACCTGCTCTACCCATCATTTGTAAAATATCAGTTAAATCCATATCCCTATAAGCTTCAATTTTAGCATCAAAGAATTGGGTACCTTTAATTATGACTAAATATGCTGGTAAATTAACACCCCATGCCAACGTAGAAGTGGCAATTAAAATTTGAATCTTACTTTTTTCAAATAACTTGTGTGATATTTGTCTATCGCTTTCCACTAAACCGGCATGATGCAAACCAATACCGAATTGTAATGATAACTTTAAGGTATCATCCTTAACTTTCTTTAATATTTCTTCTAATTCTTCTTCATCCATCTTCAAGAATCTACGAGGGTTTTCCTCCATACCACATAAATGAATCAAATCTAATGCAGTTAATCTTGTTTGTCTTCTAGAAGCCACAAAAATTAAAACAGGTTTAGTAGGTGAATGTTGTTTGATGGCCATAAATGCAGGTTTATTCATAGTCTTCATTAAGGGACAGAATGCAAGGTTATCAGGGAAACCATCGATATACATCTGTAATGGAACAGGTCTCACACTTGGTGGGAAATTAAACAAACCTTCCTTGACTCCCAACCAACCTGCCATATCCATCGCATTTGAAACGGCAGTAGATAAACCTAATAATCTAATTGGTTTTTTGGTATATGATGAAATATAATTCAATCTACTGACAATCATTTCCAAAATAGGACCTCTATCACTGGCCAATAAATGGATTTCATCCATAATCACCAAAGAAACATCTTGGACAAATTTTCTACTTTGCCAGTTACGAGAAATACCATCAAATTTTTCGGGAGTGGTAATTATAATATCAGCTTCTCTAACTTCTCTTGCTTCAGGCAATGAATCACCAGTCATTTCAACAACCTTATGGCTGGAGTTTTTGGAGATACGCTCCCTCCAATCATCAACTCTTTCTCTAACTAATGCCTTCATTGGAGCGATATAGACAATTTTAGATCCTGGATAATCTCTAAAAGCATGCCAAATTGCAAGTTCTGCCACCACAGTTTTACCAGAACCTGTAGGGGAACCAACGAAAACACTTGAATTACTATTATATAAAGTATGGAAAGTCATTGTTTGCATAGGATTAAAGTACTTGAACTTGCTGTAAATATTTTCAACTTCTCCATTGTGTAGTGCAGTTATTGGTAATGGTTGTAATCTTAGTAGCTTCGTTTGTATTGTTTCATTATGTGGTCTGATAAGTTGTTGGAAAGAAATCGCATGAACTGTTTCGGCACCAATCCAACTATCACTGACAGCTCTCACAACGACTTGAGGTGGAAGTGGGTCACTTAATGGAATCATAAAGTCTAACTCATGGTTACCATTCATTTGCTTTTTATTCAAGATGAATTTCTCAAAATGCAAGATGTGAGACTTATCACTTTCTTCAACAATAATCCAGAAGAATTGAGCATTTCCATGATATTCGAAATTCCAACTGAAATCAGCCTCGATAACAACATGAACTCTCATAACGTTCTGAGTGATTGGGAAGATTTCAGCATCTAATAGCAAGTATGGAAATCTCCCAATAAGCTTATATAAAACGTTACCCATTTTAGAATTGTGAACAAAATCTCCCAACTCTGATGAACTCATATCTCTTAACATTTCCATATTTGCATTCTTTGATTCTATAATTCTCAGAATTTGAGGAGGCAAATCGAATTGTCTCATAGGATGGTTGAAAGCCCATATTTGTTTATCGATAGATTTGCAAATAGAAAGCATAACTCTTGCAAATAATCCCCATCTTCTATTAATACCGATCAAGAATAAGGCACGACAAATACGAGCAGCATTTTGTGCCACGTAGTTAGAATCAGATGCTAATGCAGAATCTTTTATATGCGCCCTTGAGATATAAGATTGCAGTAAAATATTGGCCTTTCCTTGAGGGGTTTCCAATTCAGATCCAATTTCACATGCCATCTTCTCTTCTTTTAATTGTTGTAATTCCTTTCCTTCTTCTTCTCTAAATTTGATGTTATCAAACTCTGAACTCATTGCTATAATGCTCAAAACATCAGCTTCAGTGGCAGTTGGGGTTGTCATTTGATTGAAAACTTCAACAGATTCATTAAGTAGATAAAAGTCAGATGCAACTCTTCCGAGATCTTTAGGTATAAAAGCAGTTGATCTCTCATCAAAAACAATCATTTGTAATGAATGTAACTTTCTTGCAGCTGTAATAACCATATCACGTCTTCTTTGGACCAATAAAGGATCTTCGGCTAATTCTTTCCAGTCAATACCATATGCAAATGGATTTTGTTTCATTCTAACATTCAAGTAAGTATAACCTAACCATTGGACACCTTCTTCCACGTTAGTCACAGTTCCTAATGATATTTCAGCATTCAAATTATCAACCAGTTTTTCAGATAGCTTTGATTCTATAGGATGTTGTTGTAAAAGTAATGAGACATAGTGATCCAATCTATCATTAGTTGTACATAAGATACCAATACCATGACTTTCATATTGAGGTCTACCAGCTCTACCAAAAATTTGAATTACATCGGAAATACCCAAATCAACAAAACCACCTGCCTTTGAGTCGTAAACTTGTGTACCTTTCACGATAACACAAGCAGCAGGTAAATTAACACCCCAAGCTAAAGTAGCAGTACAGCATAAAACTTTGATTGCACCATTTAAGAACATTTTTTCTGTTAAATTTCTATCACTTCTCATCATACCAGCATGATGAACACCAAACCCACCATTGAAAAGTTCTCTGATATCTTTATTTTTATTTTTATTCAGTTCTTTCTCAAATTGTATGTATTTAGGTGACTCGGTACAATCAAGGAAGGAATTTTCTGCCCTTTCAGCGGCCATTCTCATAAAAGTTCTAGCACTGTTAACGGTATCTTTTCTAGAGTGAACGAAAACCATGACTTGATGGTCACGGGCTAACATATCTATCAACTTATTATAGGCAACTTCATCAAGTTTTTCTCTGGCTTGTTTAGAACCAGCTTTAGCTCTAACACCAATTAATTGTTGTTCTAGTGGGACAGGTCTAAAAGATTGATCAAAGTAAAACATACCCACATTTCTATTAACACCTAAGAAGTCGGCAACATCAACAAAATTAGGTAATGTAGCAGACAAACCAACAACCCTGATCATTGATTGTGAACTTTCCACTTGTCTCAAAGTTCTAGCAACTAGTGTTTCAATAACTGAACCTCTATCTTCATGTAACAAATGAACTTCATCAATGATTAACAATTTAACTTTTTCGACTAATTCAGTATCACCATTAGATTTTCTAGTAACAACATCCCATTTTTCAGGGGTCGTCACTATAATTTGAGTTGTCATAATCTCTGCTTTGGTTAATTGCATATCACCAGTTAATTCTCTAACTTGAATACCTAACCAACTCAATTTTTTTGAGAATTTTTCCACAATTTCAGCAGCTAATGCTTTCAACGGTGCCACATAAACTATTTTGAATTCGTCGTAGTCAATATCAACTTGAACACCATCATCTGTTTCTGTTTCTGTTACAAACTGTTTGATAGTATGTAAAATTGACAATAATGCCACATCTGTCTTACCTGCACCAGTTGGGGCACAAACCAACATATTTTCATTTGTATCATATGCAACTTCATAAATTAAAGATTGCATTCTATTTAAAGTCTTATAACCTTTGAAAGTGCCTTGACATAAGAAATCTAATTCTTTAATTGAAACTAGTCTTTCTACTAAATTCGGTATTCTTGTCTTTTCAGATTTTGGAATTAAAATTTCTTCATAATTTTCATAAACTTCTCTAGTTGATCCAAATGGTAATGTGAATTTTTTACCTGTAAATGAAAGCATATTACCAGAAGCACCAGGTGCCTTATAAACATGTGGATAAGAATCTTTAGTATTTTGCCACTCTAATTTAGCATTTTTAGCATTTTTAGCATTGTTTAAAACCTGTTGATGTATCTCATCATCGGTCATTAATCTTGGTGTATTTGATCTGGTATTATTATAACTTGGAACTACAGAATTGATCGACTTGTTATATTGATCAATAAGTTCACTTTTATTTTGAACAATTTTAGAAATCAAATCGAATTCATCAAATCCCAAGATATCAAATAGATTGGATTGAATACCTTCTTCAGTTTCTTGTGTATTTATACTTGATATAATACCTTCCAAAATTTGATCTGGAGGTATAACATCAGTTTCACTTTGAGCTTCACTGACTCTTTGACAGTTATTCTTAATCTCATTCAATAAATCCAATGAATGCTCAGTACTGATCATGTTTATAGAGTCATCTTCCTCGTCATCATCATCGTCCTCTTCTGTGCTATCATCAAGAAAATCTAAACTATTATCCATAATATTTTCAAAACCTTTCAACAAATCATTCAATTGTTTACTTATCCCTAATTTAACTTCACCATCTGATATATTATTAGGAACTTTGAAAACTGTATCTTCACCTTCAAGATGCAACTCACTCAAACTTTCAAGCATTGGGTGCATAGCTTGGAGGTATGATTTTGTAGATGAAACATTGTAAGTAGCCATCTTAGCGTATACAAGGCCACTAATGGGATATCACTATACTCTCTGGTTGTTTATATATATAAGTGAGTGTATCTATAACTATTAATGGAGTTAAAGAAAAAATGACAATTTATCAAATGGATTTATAAATCTGAAAAGTACAAAGAAAAAAAAAAAAACACAAAATTACATTTTGATCACGTGCCAAAAGTCATTTCTAAAAAAACTTATATATTATGTAATTGATTGTGTAAGATTATTTCACTTGTCCCTCAAATTAAAAAGGGGATAAAAATTGAATTTTATTTGCCCAATTAATAAGCATCAGAACCTCAAATTGGTAATGTAGATGATCTAAGGTGTAAGTGTAGTTTCAATTAGGATCCACTCAATGGTCAGATAAATGTACATATTGTATAAGAGACTATGGGAAGACTATACTTTGGACTACAAAAGAATGGGAAAAATATATAAAAGTTTAATGGTTCAATGGTTCAATAGTTCATCGAATAATGATAATGCTGTAAATAAATAATGGTACAACAGTAAAAAGTGGTGAGCCCTCTGAATGTTATGCCGACGTGTGAACCAGAACATCAATTGGAGTAAACATTAAGTTGATTGGGGAGGAATGAAACTCTCTGTCTACATTCCAATGCAATCTTTATATATATATCCAAATAAACTACTGTGTAACTTGTGATTTAGAGATACATACCAAGTGCGTAAGTAATGGTTTATTTACATATTTTTATACACGTGAAATAGTAATAATATTTGTGGAATTTATTATCACTAAATCACCAACCCCCCAAATAATTGGCATTTGAATGTGTTCAATTTCAAATAAGTGGACCAATTGGGAATATACTTTCTATATATAGACAAACTTGAGCTATTCCACATATATATCTTAAGCATATAGTTAGTAGATAATGAAAGTATACATGTAGGGTGCCTGATAGTCTTTTTGGTGCAAGTTGTGAATATATCTATACTTGTGAAAATCCATTCAATATTAAGCTTAATACATTCATTAGACTGTTAAAACCATTTGTCTACGCTGATATATTATACAATGTTCCTTGTTCAGAATAACGTTATAACCTGTGATATATATATATAATAATATATATATATATATATCAAACATATGTCTGTCATTTAAAGGAATGAAGGGAAATTTTAGTAAAAAATAAATTTAAAAAAAATTTGTGCTGTGGGACACGTAAGAAGAGAAAATTTGTCCTTTTTTGTCTCCCTTTTGTGTTGCATTCAAAAGGATTCGTCTATATATGAAGGGAATGCAGTATTTTTGTTACATAATATAACATTCTGAGTACATTGATTATACCCCTTATTGTTTTCCTTTTCCAACTGTGGTTTAAAATTATCATTTTTAGTCTACAATTTATATACTTTTGGAATATTATTAGAAACACACCATGATACGTGTCAGTTATACTTAAGAGATATCTGTTCTAGACTTTTAGTATAAAAGTTTTCTTGTCCATTTGTTTGGTTTAAACTGTTTGATTTATTGTAATTTGGCTTTGTCTTTGTCTTTTGTGTATTGTTTTTTCCCTTCACTCTGGGATTGCTTTTTGTCATTCCCCATTCCTGTGAAATAATAACACAGGTTGAGTTTTGTATAAATATCAAACCTTCCCTTGAACTTAAATTTTGATTTTAATTTTTATATATATTTACTTCTTTACTTCTTGAAATAAAATAAATGTATTTGAATTTAGAGTATTTGTGATTTCCTTTGTTCTTTTGCCCCCATTTCTTATTTCATCATCATCCATCTCATCATTCATCCATCTATAGATAATGTTACCAAATATACATAATTTAATTACTTTAACACTGATCTCATTGATTGGATCTGCAAAATCAGCTAAACTAATCTCCGAAGGTTGTGAACTTGGTGGAGCTATACTATCATCAGGATTTGATGCAAGTTTTTACCACTATCCTTTAAACAATGATGATTTATATTCAGAATCCTCTTTCTATAAAAAGGGTGATTATATCAATGAAGGACTTTTAGCAAATGTCACAAATGTTCTTGATCCAAGTTATTCATGGACAGCAGATGCTAAAGACTCAAACGCTGTTGAATATTCAACCATGTATGGTCATGCCAATGTTTCAATGACTAATTTTACAATGGAATTGAAAGGTTATTTCAAAGGTATGTTATAGTTTGCAAAGAGTCATTTCTCTTTTTTTTTTGTCTTTACCCTTTACAATTTTACTAACTCATGCATATTTATATATTAGCATCTGAATCTGGTATTTATACTTTCATGTTAAATAGTGTTAGTAGTAGTGCTGGTATTTGGTGGGGTGAATCTGCCTTTGACTGTTGTACTGGTGAAGTCACTGATGAACATTCAGAACTATCAAGTTTATTGTTTGTTGATTTCAACCTAGTTAAAGATGAAGATACATCATTAACTGCTTCTTTGTATTTAGAAGAAGGTTACTATTATCCATTGAGAGTTGTCCATGTCAATGCTGAATTAGACTCGGCCAATTTAGATTTTTCGATTATTACACCATCAGATGAAACTATTGATAAATTTGGTGGTTACATCTATCAAATCAAAGAGCAAGATGATGAATCTTGTTCTGCAGTTACCGTTACTTCAACTTCAAAAACTTCATTGAACCTTTTATGGACAGAATCATTTACTTCAACTTTTAGTATTGTTACAACTGCTGTCTCAGGTAGTTATTCATTTCCAGTTGAATTTTTGGTCATTAAGAGTCCTCACATTACCCAATTTCCAATCTTAGATAAGAGAGATTTAGCTAATACGACTTCAAGCTCATCAGCTTCAAGTTCTTATGGTTTCACATTAACTACAACCATTACTGAGTGTTACCCAGTTCAAGCAACTATTACTACAGAGACAGTCATTACTTCAGGTTCATCTAGTTTCACTGCTGCTCTTGTTTTAGTTGAACAGACATGTAGTGACGGTGGTTCTGCGTACTCCTCTGTTTCATCTACAAGTTCAAGTGCATCTGCTTCTCCAAGTAATGGTAACTCGGGTTCTGGTTCAGGCTCTGGCTCTGGCTCTGGCTCTGGCTCTGGCTCTGGCTCTGGCTCTGGCTCTGGCTCTGGCTCTGGCTCTGATTCTGGTTCTGGTTCAAGCTCTGGTTCTGGTTCTGGTTCTGGTTCAGGTTCTGACTCATCTGGTTCAGGTTCAGGTTCTGACTCATCTGGTTCTGGTTCAGGTTCTGGTTCATCTGGTTCTGATTCAGGTTCTGGCTCATCTGGTTCTGATTCTGGTTCTGGCTCATCTGGTTCTGATTCAGGTTCTGGCTCATCTGGTTCTGGCTCATCTGGTTCTGGTTCTAGTTCATCTGGTTCTGGTTCTGGCTCATCTGGTTCTGATTCTGGCTCATCTGGTTCTGATTCTGGCTCATCTGGTTCTGGTTCTAGCTCATCTGGTTCTGGTTCTGGCTCATCTGGATCAGGTTCTGGCTCAGGTTCTGACTCAGGTTCTGGTTCTGGTTCAGGTTCTGGTTCAGGTTCTGACTCAGGTTCTGGTTCATCTGGTTCTAGTTCTGGCTCATCTGGTTCTGGTTCAGGTTCTGGCTCAGGCTCAGGTTCTGGCTCATCTGGTTCTGGTTCAGGTTCTGGCTCAGGCTCAGGTTCTGGCTCAGGCTCAGGCTCAGGTTCAGGCTCAGGCTCGGGTTCTGATACTTTAATCGAGTATGTCTATGATGACGAATGTTCATGCACTATGATCAAAACTACAAAGACTGTCCCATGTTCAGGACCTTCAACAACTACTTATACCACAAGAACTACAATTATTTATGGTTCCTCAACCTACCCTGTTGCTTGTGTTATTGTTCAAACCCCAACCAGTGGTTCTGGTTCTGGTACTAACCCTGGTGCAGGTGCTGCCGCCGCTGCTGCTGCTTCAGCTGTTACTCCTGGTAGTAGTGCTGCCGCTGGTTCTGGGTCTGGTTCTGATTCTGGTTCTGGTTCTGGTTCTGGTTCTGGTTCTGGCTCGGGATCTTCAGGTTCAGGTTCGGGTTCAGGTGTTTCACCAGCAGCTGCTGCGGCTGCTGCTGACGCTGCTGGTACTACTCAAACAGATTCATTAGTTCCAGAAAATGAAGTTTTAGGTTCCACGTCTAATGCAGTTTCAACTGCGCAAGATGTTTCTTCATACGAAGGTGGTGTTGCTTCCAATCCAATCAACTTCTACAGCTCATTGATGGTTACAATCTTAGGAATCTTGTTAACAGTCTTGTAAGTTTGATAGTGTTTTTGTTTTATCGCTTTAAATCCTCATTGGATAAGTTTTTTTTATTGTGTTTTTTTGTTCTTCATTCACCACATTTTGATGTATTGTTTGTATTCTTTGATTTTCAGTAACATTTACTCTTAGATTATACTTCCCAATGAGAAAGTTGGAACTTTTTTTTTCCTTTGTGTATCTGTTTGAATAATCGTAAGATTTATTTGAAATTTATTATGTGTCTTTAAAAATATAATTCCTGTAAAATTCACAAATGCCATCACATTGGTACTAGTTAAATGTGTAAGCCTCTAGTTAAGAACATTTTCATGTCGCTTGAAGCAACCGAAAAGAGAGAAATTCCCATATTACTAAACACAATTCAGCCCCACTTTAACAAATTTGTGGAGGATTATGCAGAATTTAAATTTTAGTCCATTCTGTCAATTATCCTTCGGTATGACCTATAACTGATGATCATTGAACATTTTCGTTGATCGATTTATCTGTAGGATGTGTGATAGCTTGTATAAGTTTAAGTAATGTGATATATTCTGTTTGTTTAATTTGGTATATAAAAAAGAAGAGGATGAAATCTCAATCCATCATTATACAAACAGATAATAATAAAGACGCACGTAGACTTAAATGTCAAAGCTACCCATGGAAAAGAATGGGTATGCATTAATAAGAAGACAAGGTAGAAGAAGAAAATACGGGAAACAAAAAAAGTAAATAAAAAACAAAATAACACAAGGAAAAAACAGTAACAATGAAAACAAATAATAAATAATAATAATAATAAAAAATGAACACTCACAAAAAAAAATAAAATAAAAAGATAAAACACAAAAATAAAAACAAACTAGTAATTTAAATTTATTAAGGAAATAAATTTAAAATAACTGGTAGAGGTATGCAAAGGGATAAGGCAAATTAAAGCAATGGAATAGGAAGAAAGAAAATAAAAACAAGAAAATAAAAACAGAGATAACCCAAGATTGTAACGTAAACATAAGGAATGAAGTAAAGTGAAAGAGAAATAAAAAAGAGATTCAATATTATAAATCAAATTGACCATTAACAAATTCATCATCGACATCCATATCATCATGATGTAATTCTTCATCATATTCATCTTCTTGACTATCTTCATCAATAACTTCTTCTTCAGGTGGTAAATTTGGATTACCAGGAATTAAAGAACCATAAGCAGGTTTAAATGAATTACCAATTTTTTTACCCATTGAATGATTATTTAAATGTTCAAAAATTGTTGAATCATCAACATATGTAAAACCTCTAAAATTTTCTTGAACAACAGATGAAAGTGGAGTTGTACCCATTAATAATTGTTTATTAATTGCAGAAGTTGAAGTATTTGTAAATTCAGGATCAAAATTAGAGGTATCTAATTCATTTGCAATATGTGGAACAAATGGAGGAGGTATCTTTTTTTCTCTTAATAAGACCCAATCAATATCATTAAAGAAAGGATGAGCTCTTAATTCTCGAGCATCATTAATTGCACCTAATCTATGTTTTGGATTTCTATTTAATAAACCTTTAACAAATGATCTACCTTCAGGAGACAGAATTTCTTTTGGAAATCTAACTTTACCAAATGCAATATTTTTATACATTTGTTGAGTATTATCAGCATAAAATGGAGACCAACCACAACACATTTCAAAGATTAAGACACCTAATGACCAAAAATCAACCATTTTAGTATAACCAGATTCATCTAATAAGACTTCAGGAGCTAAATATTCTGTTGTACCACAAAATGTATTTGTTGTACCATTTGAAGTTAAATTTGCCTTTGATAAACCAAAATCACATAAAGCAATATGACCATTTGCATCTAATAAAATATTTTCAGGTTTCAGATCTCTATAAACAATATCATTATCGTGTAAATGTTCTAAAGCTAAAACTAATTCAGCAATATAAAATTTAGCTCTATCTTCACTAAATCTACCTTCTTTTTGTAAATGCCAAAATAATTCACCACCACTCATAAAATCTGTCACCAAATATAAATCTGCTGGAGTTTGGAAAGAAAATTTTAAACCAACAATAAATGCAGATTCTGAAGTTGAAGTTCTAACTAAAATATCTCTTTCACCAATTGTATGGGCAATTTCTTTTTTTCTAACAATAACTTTTTTTGATAAAACTTTCATTGCATAAATTCTATCTGTATCTTTCTTTTTAACTTGGAAAACTTGACCAAATGTACCTTTACCTAATAATCTTAAAATTTCAAAATCTTCAGGGCCATAATGTCTTTTACCTGTATTTGAATATTCTAATTTAACTCTAATTTTACCAGTAACCATTTCTGTATGAATTCTTGGTTTTAAATTTAACCACTGTTCATTTCTAGATTCTTCAATTGTTTGAGGTTTTATTCTAATATGACCTAAAAATAAATCATCTTGAGCAGAATCATAAATTGAAATATCTAATTCAGATTTTGCACCAACAACATCAAACATTGCCTTATGATGCCAAACAGGATTTGATGAATTATAATTATTAGCTCTTATATTTAAATTTTGATGAGATGAAGTTTGTGTTCTAACTAATGGTTGTCTCTTATTGTTAGTTAATTT
The DNA here is from genome assembly GCA_030567815.1 of Ogataea piceae. NCBI lineage: Eukaryota > Fungi > Ascomycota > Pichiomycetes > Pichiales > Pichiaceae > Ogataea > Ogataea piceae. The sequence goes on along the minus strand of JAJLSX010000031.1, from coordinate 71,793 downwards.
ATTATGATGATGACTATGACTATTGTTATGACTATTGTTATGACTATTGTTATGACTATTATGACTATTATTCGTATTATTGGTATTATTATTCGTATTATTATTCGTTGTATTATTATTCGTTGTATTATCGTTCGTTGTATTATTGTTCGTTGTATTATTATGTGTATTGTTTAAAGAACCATTTCTAGTTTCAAAACTTTCAGGACCTTGAGTAACAAATTCAGAACTTTCAAAAGTACAAACAACATAAGGTTGAGAATTTTGTGAAGTTACATTTAAACCTGAAGCTTCAATTATAATAACTCTTAATTTACCTCTAGGTATTGCTGTATCTGTATCTGTATCACTTGAAACTGGTAATGAATCAATATTTAAAATTTTATTTGAATTATTATTATTATTGTTATTTGAAAATTGAGCAGTTAAATTACTCTGTTGTGATTGATCAAATTGATTAATTGTTCTATTAAGCGCGCTTTGATCTTCTCTAATTGTAGTACCAACTGCAAATGAACTATTACTTAATGCAATTGTAGGTAAAGCTTGAGTAATCATTTCATTTGGAGAAAAAATTGGTGATGTAATTTTAACCTGTGATTCATCAATTGAAGTATTTCCACTACCAGTAGTAGTAGTACCCTCTGAATTTGTAGATTTACCCTTGGTAAAACTAAAAAAAGTTTTAGCAAAATCAGACATTGAAATCAGATAGTTATAAATACTCTTAAAGATATGAATTGATAAATAAGACAGCTTGAACGAAGAAAACAAAAAATGGAAGTCAAAACAAAAACAAAAAAAAGAGGGAAAAAAAGAAAAAAAAAACCGGAAATCAAAAGATAAAGAATTAGTATATAAAAAAAAAAAATATAAAAAAAAACAATGGAGAGTGATGGAAGTGTGTTTTGTGTTGAGAAAATAGGAATAAGAATGAATAATTAAACCAAATGAAAAGTAGCCTACAAACACAACAAAACAATAAAATTATAAAGTACTAAATTAAATAAAAAGAGTAATTTTAAAAAGAGGGAAACAGAACAAAACAAATATAAAAAAAGTTATAAAAAAAAACAAAAAGTCCAAAGTGAGAGAAACCGGAAGATTACAAACAAAAAAATGAAGACAAAAAAAAAAAAAAAAAAGAAAAGATTTTTTCTTCTTTTTATTGAGAAGAAAAAAAAAAAGAGAAATTTCTCTGCGATTATCAAATTTTCTGTAAAATACAAAAGAAACTTCTTTTGTTTTAATCAATTAAATTATCTGTATTAACAATATTATATATATATATATATTAAATATATTATATATTGTATATAGTTTATATATTAATTTGAATTAAATTGTATATGGCAATGAATGGGATACCGTAATAATAATATTATTTACACCGCCTTTTCTTAATTTATTTTTTTTGGAAGGCGAATATTACGTAATTGCTTATGTATCTGATTATGTAATTTTATCTTGGGGCTGTGTAAATATATATAGTTTTATTTAATTACATAATCCATTACATAATAGGGAGTACCCTTAAATTTTCGACAATATCTCCGTTTATTACAACAATACCTGCTTCATTAAACCATATATTTCCATTGTTTTCAATATTTTTAAACCATTCTAGGTTTATCCATATGATTTCACTTAAATTTAGTTCAAGTCCATTGATTTTAATGATTCTCAGTATAGATTTTAATTCTTCATTATCCTCTTCATAAACTTTAAAATACTCTTTAGTTATAAAATTACCATAGTTATCAGTCTTGCCAATTTGTAAATTTTCAAATAGTAATTTTAAATTTTCTAGATTTTCAATGTATATATCATTTGGTAGTATTATACTATCTTTATTAATTGTCTTTTTAAATTTCACTATTTGATAAATATTTGTATTTGATACTTTTTCAAGTGATCCAATGGCAGCTTCAAATATTATTGTATCTCTTGGTTTTAAACAGTACATGTTTTCATCTGTATATATTTGATAAAATTCATTGTTTAATTCAATTTCTGTTTCATTTGTTCTATAGGTTGGTCTTCGTAGTGTTATTTGATACGATTCATCGAGTTTATAAAAATTTGGATTTTTCAAAATATCTGATGAGATAAATGTATTCTTTTTATCCCAAACTTGGCATTGTTCTAATTGTAAGTAGTCTTTTGTAATTTTCAATCCATTTTGTGTTATCAAGTCGGGTAATTTATAAAATAACTTAATTTCATTGTCTCTGTTGTAACTCATTAACTTCTTAGTCTTATTCTTTAAATTGTTGAATGATTCATTTAGTGATTTATTTTCAAATACTTTGTGGTAGTAATGTTTTAATAGACTGTTATCTGTACCTGATTCAAAAACCTCGGCACTATCATCAACTTGTTCAAGATTATATACTTTCAAACTTGAATCAAACCATAGTGGATGCGCCTCTGTTGAAAATATAAAATTATTCATTTTTTGTCCGCTGTTTAATGGATTGTCTTCGTCAAATAGTAAATACAGGTATTTTAAACTTTCACTTAAAACAAAACTTTCCATTCTGTCTTGTCTTGAATTTGAAATTATATTTTCAACTCCACTGAATCCACACGGTGCCACGAATTTATCTTGGAAATTCTTCAATATATATTCACCAATTCTTAAATAGATTGGATCTTTAGTAGCTCTGTAAAGATAGTAGGTTGATTCAATAAATTCTGGTCTTAGTGGGTACCACTCCAATCCAATTGAATTTTTCAACAAAACTTCATCTGTTAATTCTTTATTTAAATTTAGTAATAAATCTCCATTTTTAAAACTGTCTCCTTTAATCAATCTTTCAGATCTTATTCCTGAAAAATTCCATCTTTCAGGTATAACACCGTAGTAATTCCAAAGTTTATAAAAAACAGAGTGTAAATTAATTGCATTTGATAAATCTCCAGCTAAAACTAATAAACCTGGGAAAAATGCACCTAGTGAGTCGATCCATTCTGTGACTAACATACCATTATTAACGTGAATATTGGTAAACATACCATCGTGATTTTGCGAATGTGTTAGTAGTGATTTATAAGAATCGTACCAAATATTGAAAAAATTTTCATCATCAAACAAGATTGAATATTTTAATGCATATTCATAAAATGAATCAATTGATGCTCCAATACCGGTAACTTGATCACTAAATTCACCAACTCTAGAATCAACAGTCATTGGTAATAAATTCAATTCTGTTCTTGAATCCCACATCTTCATAAATGCATTCTTACTAACATCTTCAAAAATTGAATCATTTGTTAATCTACTTAAAAGCGTAAATTCTAAAACAAGTGAAGTTATACCAGATGTACACTGTTCAATCTGTAAAAAACTTGGTATTTTCTGTAATCCTTTCTGTAAATTAATTCTAGGATATGGTATCTCATACTCATTGTCAAATGCAACTACTAATCTTTTACCTAAATCATACGCCAACTTGATTAAAAATCCATCATAATTATCCAACTGAAAATTTTTCCGTTCATCGGATGCATACAAATGACAAGTTAACAACCCACCTAGTATTCTAATATTTGTTTCAAACACTTGTACAGTGGAATCAATATTGAAATCTTTATAAGTATCATTGATCAATTTAATATACTTGTGGAAATTAATAACATCACCCATCACTATAAATGTATCAATTGAATCAAACAGTGTTAGTGTAAAATTCCCCATAACATCATTCTTAACTTTATTTGATGGATTCTTAAAATCACGTTTATTAGGCATACAAATTAATGGATTAACTTCATCAAATGGATATCCATATTCAATATAACTATCCCATGCATGATTAAATAAATTTTTAGTTTGATTCTTTAACAATAGTAAATGTTCTTTAGTAAAACTGGAACTATAAATCTCTTCATTTGAAGCTTCAGTTAATTCAATTGAACCTACCACAAATGGTGTAAAAATTACTATAAATTGAAATAAAAAAAATAATAACCAATTATTATTCCTTATCAATTGAAACATATCATCTAGATAATTGTACCAACTCAAACCATTTGACAAAATGAAATGAACAGTTGTTATATATAAAAATCAATAGAATGTTTTAACAAGGCACACATACACACACACAGAGAGTGAAATCATAAAAAATTGAATTTAAATATCTATTGATTGTGTAATATATTATGTAATACAGAAAAATATTAACACAGCCTTATACTAAGCCATACTGGTATGGCTAATTCAATTGATGTGGCACATTGTAATTATATTTCCTAAAAAGGAAATTAAATTTTGACATTTTCGGTTTAAAAAAATTTAATTTTTTAAAAACTTTTTCCCCGGGGAAAAAGGAAATTTGTTAGTCTTTTTTTAGTCTTTTTTTAGTCTTTTTTACAGGAAATTTTATTTAAAATTGCTTTTTTTGTTTTTAAATTTATCAGTTGATATTGTTTGTTTGAGTTGACAGTTGTTTTTTTTTTTATTTAAGCAGATAATTTATTTCTTTTTCTGAAATTTCATCTTGTTCAATTGCTACTTTTTAGGGTTATTTAAGAGGGTGATTTTGGTCTTTTTTTTTTCTTGTACAAATTTGATTTTATATCTTCCTTATATTATTCATTTCAAGATAGCAAGCACTAGTTAAAGATGAAGATTTTTTCAATATTATCTAAACCTGTTGCAATTTTACTTTATTTAGGTGCAATTGTAACATTAATTATAACAATTTTAAATGGATCAACAACTAGTAGTTTTTTAAAACATTTTTATTGGCTTCAAGTTGATACTTCAAGTTATTCAGGTGCAGATAATTCAATAAGTCGATGGACAAATTATAATATATGTGGAGTTGTTTCAGGTAATTCAAATGGTAATTGTAGTGATAAGACTGCTGCGCATGCATTTTCTCCAAAGGATAATTTTGGATCTGATTCAAGTTTACCAAGTTCATTTATTGATGATAGAAATAGATACTACTATATGAGTAGAATTGGTATTTCATTTGAATGGATTGGATTATTCTTTTTGGTGTTGGCATTTGTACCATTTATTATATTTATCTTGTTTGGTGGTCGTATTACAATAATTTTTGCAGTTTTATTTGGTTTAAGTTTTATATTTATCCTAACTTCAATTGTCTTATTAACTGCAGTTTTCGTATTGGGACGTAATAAGTTCAAGAATGGTGGTAGTTCTGCTAAATTGGGGGTTAAGGCATTTGGTGTTGCATGGGCTTCAGTTGGTTGCTTGTTTTTTATATTGCCATTTTTAATAATGAGTAGTGTTGGTGGTGTTGGTGGTTCATCTTCCGGTTCTGCTGATGGTTACTATACACGTGGAGGTAACGGATATTACTATGACGATGATGAAAAAGATGGTTGGGCTAAGAAGCGTAGAAAGAGAAGAGAATTGGAAAGAGCTCAAAGGGATGGTATTTTCAACCAAGGTTTCCAAAATAATGAACAAGGAGGTGTTCGTTTTATGAGATTGATGGATCAACCACCTCAACAACAGCAGCAACAACAGCAACAACAGGGAGAGTATATTGCGGATAATACAACTCCATCTAAGAATGGATTTAACTTCTTTAAGAAGAAGAAGTCAGTTGCTGAATCAATTGAAAGTGATCATGGAGATGTTACAATGTTTACAAATTCAAATAACAATGAATACTATCCATCTGGTGAAACTGAATATACTCAACCAGTACAAAAATAAATAACATACCCATAATTGTACCCCATATATCTTTTTTTCTTTTCTTTTTTGTCTGTACAAAATACATATTTATTCTTCATCCGTTAAACATTTAAGTATATTTTTAGTCTCAATTAATTTCCCACTAAGATACCTGACTTGATTCTTACAAATTTCTAGTTCGTTATCTTTATCAATAAGTAACGATTGTAAAAAAACTAATTTTTTCTCTTCATCTGGTGGTGCTGAATTTGAGACCTGTTTATAACCTGTTAACTCACTGTTAATCTTTTCAAATTGATTAGCTAGTAACTCATAAGACTCTAAAAGAAATTTATTCTGCTTTGATAGTAAATCTGCTTGACTCTCATTTATCACCGGGCCTTTCTTTGAAATCAATTTATTTATAATTAAATCCTTCTCTATAGATTCAATCTGTAATAATTCACACTTGTTTGCATATATTGATAGTTGGTCTTTATAAAAATTGTCTAAATTATCAATTGTTAACTTTGCCCTATTTTGATCCTGTAATAGAGATTCAACCTGATTTAAAGATGTTAAATTTTTATTTGATTCACGTTCTTTCTCCAATAAACTAACTTTTGAATCAACCTGTCTATTATTACCACTAATAATTAACTTTTGAATGTATTTATGTGCAGATGTTAACTCATATAATAACACGTCTCTCTCTGAAACTACTGAATTTAACTCATCGATTAAAGAATTTCTCTCTGTAGTTATTAATTTTATCTCATTGATATATAATTTTAACTGTAATTCCAACTTATTAAACGATGACTCATCACCAAGTATATCATTAACTATACCTTTTAAATCTTCACTATCGGATCCCCTTTTAAATTCAAACTGTTTCAATTTAGACTCTAAATGTTCTATATATTCATTCTTCTTCCCCAATTGTCCAATTGAAACATCTAAAAATGCCTTCACTTTCAAATACTGTGACTTATAATCCATATCAACCATACTCTTACTTATACTTTAAAGACAAAGCAAAAGACAAAGCAAAAGACACAAAAAAAATCACAAGTTTTACAACAAAAATCAAAAAAATCAAAAAAAACAAAGAAAAAATTCCCGCCGTCTGGCGGAAATCCTTTAATAAAATTTACGTGTAAAGATGTCTCCCTCTTTTCTCCCTCTTTTCCCCTTTTACTTCTTTGTTACTTTTCTTTGTTTCCCCTTTTCTTTGTTTCCCCTTTTCCTTCTTTTACTTCTTTTACTTCTTTTCCTTCTTTATTTACTTATTCATTAATCGTTATATAATTTATATCAATGGGTTAATTGAATAGGTTTACCAGATTCCCAATCTTTTAAAGCAGTTTTAATATTTGACCAATACTTTAATTTAACAGTTTCTAATGCAATAGATTCATAGTTTTGTTCTTTATACAATTCATTCAACTGTTCAACAGTTTTTTTAATTCTTTCTTCATTTTGTATCGATAATTGATCTAAATCATCTTCATTAACAATATTTTCTAAATCTTCGTGGATTTCCAATATTTCTAACAATACAGATTGATCTTTAAATTGAAATTTTCTATTGATATCATCGTTGTTTAAATCAATACCGGCATTCTTATAAAGTAAATATTGTGATCTACTCAATGGATCTAATATTGTCTTGTAAGCTTTATTGATAAGAGATGAGTATACATTGATATTGGTTGTTGTTGTTGTTGTTGTTGTTGTTGCATCTCCATTCATGGCAAGTCTGTCTGGATGGTTAACATTTTGTAATGATTTATACTCTTTCTTTAAACGACTAGATGGAATGATGAAATTTGATTTTGGTGGTGGTCCATTTGGGAACGTTAGTGGGAATAATTTATAATAATCATCGATTGTGGTAGATTGATATCTTTTAATTGATATGAATCTATTCTTTGATATTCCAAATAGTTTAATCATATCGTCTTTATCCTTCTACTTTATCCTTTTACTTCTCCTTCTCTTTTTAAACTTTTAACGGCAAACTTTTTTGTGTTTTTTTTTTTTTTTAAAAATTTCAAAACCCTCAATTTTTTTTGGGTTTTTTTTTTGGAGACAAAAAAAAAAAAAAAATGAGGGGAGGTGGAGGAGAAAAAATTTTCTTCTTCTTCAACGTTGACTTTTCCTTTTTTTTTATATTTTTTGTTTCTTCTTTTTAAACTCCTTTTCTTTTCTTTATCACTTTATTATTCTTTCTTTTGTTAGAAGAATACAATATTATTCAATAAGAAAAATCAATAATCAATTTAATTATTCACTATGGCCGGGTTTGGAAGACACTGTAAGTATTATAATACTTTTATTTTTTTATTTACTCTTAATTTGCTTCAATAAATTTACATGATGATTTAACCTACAATCCATGTTTCAACCGAGATTTAATAATCGCTGATACAAACGTATACTCTGACATATTCATATGAAGCTTTTTTATGAGAATAATATAATTTTTTCTAATTCACGTGTTTTAATTTATACTAACATTTCATTTGTTTGAATATAGTACTTCATACCGACAAGGGTATTGAAAAGTATGGTCATTTCAGGGAAAATATGTCAATGTACTATAAAATCACACCAAAATCGATTGGATATGCAGTCCTATGGTTAGTTGCCATTCCTGTTGGATTGTCATATGTTGGTTATAAGTATCAAAACATAAATTTAATTGCTAAGAGAAGAGATAGACCAGCTTTTGATAATGAATTTATTCCAAGAACTTAGTCACTGATCTTTAACTTTTAGTTTTTCCTTTAAACCCTTATTTATTAGAAATTACTGGTTTAATTTCACCTATTTATTACTTATTTATTTATTTATTTATTTTATATTCTTATAATAGAATTCTCGATTAAAATTATATGCAGTAAATTATTTAACTCTCAGTCTTTTCACTTTTAATCTACGATGATCACTACCTTCTAGTATAACTTCACTGTCTTGTTCTTCATCGTAGTCACTTGCAATGTTGTCTTGGGTAGAATCAGAATCATCTTCATCGTTTATTGGAGATGATACACGTTTCTTTACCGGACTTCTAATACTAATCTTCAACTTTGGTTGATTTTCTTCATCTTGATCATCATCATCACGGTCATCATCGTCGTCATCTAAATCATCCAATCCTTCCTCTTCATCACACCATAACTTCATTAGTTGTATCATATCACTTTTAGTTATTATATTATCAAGATCTTTATCTTCACCACCTAAGAACAACTCAGATGGTGTCTTGGCACCATTTATAATGCTACTTGGTAATTCCATATTATTTAAAATTTTAGCTATCAAACTCAACTGAGCAGACCAATTTTTATTGTTTAATAGCTTAATGGCAGATGAAACCAATGTTTCCAAGTGTAAGAATGGTAATGGATTAGTTGTATCTAAATGTAAAGTATTTTCAAATTTAATTGAATCTATCTCTAATATAACATCTATATTTAAAGTATCTTTTAAATTTTTAATGAAAATATCAGTTAAATGACTTTCAATCCCATCAAAGTATAGTACATCTGGTTTTTTAAAATTTAAAAACCAAAATTTCAGCAAGTTACCAATCGTATTATACTTTGAATCTGATATTGGGAACAGGAAATTAAATAGTGTTGAGTAGTCTTGCAAGTGAAGAATAAATTTATACTTGCATTCTTCCCATTTATACTGTTTATTCCTCAATGCAAATCCGGCACTTGATGATTCATCATTAAAATCTAAAATTTGGAAATTTATCATTTGAAATGGTGCAACAAGTTGTATAATCTTAGAGTCATACAGTAAATATTTCATAAATTTAAATGACAGATAGTTAAAAATGTGAAATTTCTCTAGTGTAACATTGGCAATTTTACCAACTATTAAATTTATATCGTGTCTATCTTTATAGTTATTCATAACGACATATTTAAAAGTATCAAATATAACTCCAACTAACTTATCAAACGTCAACAGTATCATGTAGTTCCCATCTAATGGAAGTTTATCATGATACAATTCATCGCTAATCTTAAACGACTGTTCCGGTAAAGGATCTAAATTCACATCGTCATTTAAATCATACACAACAAGTCCATAGCTTGACAATTCACGATACTTGAAACTATTTAAAACGTTTAATCTACCATTGACCACAACATCCACCACATGTGGATCTAGATCTGACACTCTAGAATATATCAATTTTTTGTAGTCAGAATGCTGTATACCTTTGATATTTGATAGTATCAATTCAATCTCATAATCTTTAAAACTATTCAACGCATCGGTATGGAACTTGCCAAGTGGGCAAGCATTGAAACTTGGAACTGAATCGGTAAAGAATTGGCTGTCTAATCCACTTGTTTTAATGAATGATTCAATCACTGAATCATTGAATAGGGCCTCGTTATCTTTTAAAAACTTGTAAGTTTCAAAAGGTTTGAAAACTGTATCTTTAAAACATTGTAATTTCTCACGATTGATCCTACTACGCAAGTGTGTCATTGGTCAATCAACTGTTTTAACCCCCCTCCCAAGATATTTATTATGATAAATCACATCAAATCATAACAAAGACACAAAAAAAAAGGAGTTTTTTAACAGTAAAATAGAAATCTCACCAAAAAAAAAAGCTATCGCGTGTCGGCATTAAATTTTTCTTCTTTTCTGTTTTTTTTACATTTTTTTAAAAGGAAATTTTATTTACGTCAATTTTTAATTCGAAAAAAATTTGGTACGTTTATTTAATATTTAAGAATAGTTTTGTCGGATAATCAAACTGTAGATAAGAAAAGGATGGAGGGGAGGGGAGGAGGGAGGGGGTATCATTATAGTATGATTTAAGTTCAGATATAGAATGATTTAGGAAAGGGGGAGGGGGGGGAATCAATCAATTAAAGTATTATTATCATTATTATTATCATTGTAAAATCTGAATTGAAATGAACGAAAGAATGAAAGGCTTATCATAGCACTGGATCCATTATATTTTTACCTTCAGCAGTAATTTTTTTAGCCCATTGTCTTGCCAAGATACTAACTTTCATAAATTTTCTAGAAGCATATTTTTTGAAGAATTCTTCATGAATAATTGGACTAATTAAATAATCCATAATCATATCACAAACTTCTTTTAAATCACTTTCTTTATAACCACCACTATAATGTATTAAATTACCATTCCATTCATTCTTAGCCAACATTTTTCTAGCAATATACATTGCAGCAGCTGAACATAAAGAAGGTAAAAATCCAATAAATTTATGATCTATTATTGAAATTTCTAATAAATATTTACCAATTGTTCTTGATTGAACGTCATAATCATCAGCTTTTGAAATTCTTCTTAAGAAATTCATTGGATTTGGATAACTCATATTAAAATTTAAAATTTCCAATATAAATTTTTCAGCATTTAAAATTTCATCTTCTGTAAAACCACCATCTGTAACATATGCATAATTTTTAACAGAAGGTGAATAAACTTCTTCATATTTAGCAGCAATAAATAATGAACCAGTTGCTAATAATTGTAATCTATCAACTTGAACAGATTCTTTTGACATAAATCTATCCATAATATTTATAGCTAAATATAAAGTTTCTGGTAATAATCTAAATTTTAAATGAACTTCCACCATCCAATCAACTAAAATTGATCTCATTTTAGGTCTTAAATTTCTTTGCCAATGTAAATAATTTGGATCTGGTAATGTTTTAATTTCAAGTTCGTGTAAGTATGAAAAAATTTCATTAACATATTCACTAACCATTAATGGATCATCAACATCATCTGCATCAAGATCATCCCAAATATATTCTTCAACAACTCTTGCCTTTTTAACTTCTTGAATATCTTGTTCTAATAAATCTGTTGATGAATCGGTAGCTTGTCTTTTCAAAGACATTCTTCTATTTTCGTCTAATATTTGTTCTTCGGTGCGATCGATCTCGGATGGTTGTTGTGGTATGTTGCGTTCTTCAGTATCATGTTTGATAGTGATATGTTTATTTGGAAGGTTCATTAGTTGTTGCTGTTGCTGCAGCTGTTGTTGCTGTTGTTGTTGAAGCTGCTGCTGTTGTTGAAGCTGTTGTTGTTGTTGTTGAAGCTGTTGTTGTTGAAGCTGTTGTTGTGGTGGTTGTGGTAACTGTGGAGGTAAACTAACTCTTGATTTTGAAACTGCTATTGAACTATTATTATTTAAATCTGTCAATGCAGATCTAGCCCTAGTTAAAGATTGTCTAGTTCTAGGTGGTATATCTTTAATCCCACTTATCTGTGGGATATTTTCATCATCAGTTTGCATTTGCGTCAATTCCTAAAGAATGTTAGTATAAGTTTGGAAAGTAATTAAAAATAAAACACTAGAGTATAATACATACTTTAGACATATCGATATAAGCAACTATTGTATAGCAAATCAATTGAAAAGTAAAAATATCGTTATAAAGATCAACTATAAAACGAAAGAGAAAAAAGGAAATTGAATATTAAAAAAAAAAAAACACGTCAAATATATATCGTCTATTGATTAAAGTAAAGAATGAATTGTATAAAACCAAGTATATACATATATATATATATATATATTCTTATTAAATAATCATACAACAAAGAGAATTAAAAAGGGGAAACAAATAAACAAAAAGACAAAAAAAGACAAAAAAAAAGACAAAAAACATCGTCAATTTTCTTTAAAAAGAAACATAAAACAAAATTTTTGGCTGTTCCTCCCTTGTCTCTCTCTGTCTCTCTGTCTCCCCTGTAGAAAAACATTACGCGGTATAAAAATTAAACGGTACGTCCGCGCACGTACGTGTACGTACGTGTACCGTACGTATACGCGACTTTTACAGGGAAATTTCAAATTATTTTGTACGTACGCCCTGTACGTACTCACCGTACGCTTTACCAGGCCAAAAAAAAAAAATTTCTTTGTAATTTTTGTTGTTTTCGTTTCTCTCAATCGAGAAATTTTTATAAATTTTTTTTTTAGCGTTAACGTTAAAAGAGGGAAATTTTCTTAATTTGGAAATTTGTAAACAAAAAAATGAGAAAAAAAAAAGAAAGAAATAATCTGTCAATCTTAAATTATGTGTTAATAGGGGGGAGGTTTAAGTGTATTATGTAATGTCTTATGTAATTATATTAAGGGTCTATAAATGGCTCTATACGTGTTTTAGTATCTCATATTTCATATTTCATTATTTCATTATGTCATTACAGTATATTACAGTAGATTAGTATATGGATTATATCATTATATATGGATTATATATCATTATATATTAGCGCTCAGTCCATCCCATTTTTTTATCAAATTCTTCAATTTCATTTTGACATAGTTTATCTTCATCAAACCATTGTATATTTAAATTTGTAAAATAGTTTTGATTAAATATTTCATTACAGTTAATTTTTGAAATTTTACCAAATAGAGTAGTTGGATTTAAATTTAACTGTTTTTTCAATTCAAATTTTATATTATTGTTTGAACCCCAGTCGGCTAATTTCCTATCTTCTTCATTAACTTCAGTTTCATTATCTGAATTTATATCTGGTAGTTGTTGTGAAGTATTTAATAATTGTATTGGTTTTTTAATTGAATTTTTCTTTTGGTTTATATTTAACTTTGAGTTATGTATCGATAACTGTTGAAGTGGTGTATTTAATTTTTTAGTCTTGTATAAAGATTTTGGTCTTGGTTGTAATTTTTGTTCTGTTAGTTTTTTAGATTGGTTCAATTCAATTAATTTTTCAGATGTTGTTAATTTTGTTTGAATTAGTGGTTTTAAAATCTTTGAATTATTCATCAATAATTTCTTACTATTCAATAATTTAATAGGTGATTGTAATAGTTTACTATCACTTGTTGGTGATAGTCTAATTCTCTTTTTTGAATTTGATAACCTTGTAAAAATATCACTATTATCCATGTTTGATTGACTAGGTGATTTATCGTTATAAATTGGTACTTCATTAACAATCTTTCTATTTATCTTTATAGTTGGTTCACAACTACTTGGATTATTATTAGTTGGTGATTGTAAATCAATTGGTGGTGGTAATTTTAAATTAAATGATGGTGGTTTACTTGTCATCTCATCTTTAAATGGTGATTCAATAGATTTTTTCTTAATAGTTGGTAATTTTCTATGCAGTGATTTTCTAAATGATTTCTTTTTGTTAGATGTTATTGGATCTCTTGATGGTAATTTGGCAAATTTAATTGGTGATCTATTGGTCGATGATGATGGTGTCGTACTGTTTGGTAATTTATCAAGTGGTAATCTTATATGTGAAAGCTCAATTTTTTCAAGTTTACCAATTTGGAAACTAATATTATTATCATCGATATCACTTAGTATAATATCCTCCTCCTCCTCCTCCTCTTCAACAGGTTGATGTAGTATACTTTTAATTGCAAATGATTTTCTAATATTCTTACTTATTGCTTCAAATGATAAATCTGCATTTTCAAATTTTTGAACAGGTTCTTCAACGGGTTTAGTAATTGTAGTTGTTGTAGTTCCTGTATTATTATTTGTATTTGTACTATCGGTTATTAAAGATGTCGTATCTTTCATAATCTCCAATTCTCTAGAGTGTATCTTTCTAATTGGCGAATTAATCAAATCTCTAAACTTCTTTGGAGATCTTAGTACTAGCATTGAAGTATCTGTACTATCAATCACTTGCTGTGGTACTTGTGGTGCATCCTCTGTACTATTACTCAGTATTGATAGATCTGATAGATCTTCTTCTCCATTTAAAACATCATTCATAAGTTCATTGATCCATTCATTATTCTCAATCATTGCCAATCCAAGTTGTTCAACATTAGACTCTATCAATTTAGTACCGATATGAACCTCATTGGCAAACCATTTTGAAAAACCAGGTATAGAAACTATAGATGTATTTATTGAACTATCTATTTTTTGCTTCTTTGAAGCTTTCAAACCCCACATATTAAACTCAACTATCTCAATAAATATAACAAGTATATAAATCTCTTCAACTAATTGTTATCAATTGTTATTTATTAATACTTTTCTTTTCCCCTTTTCTTTTCTTTTCTTTTCTTTTGTTTTTTTGTTTTGTTTTTTTGTTTTGTTTTTTTCAATTCGCGTTCTATATTCAGTGTAGAGATGTCTTCTATTTTATTCTAAATCAACGGCTGTGCATAAAATATTTTTTTTTCTAAAAATTTTCTTTTTAATTTTCATACACGACTTTTCTAAAATAAAGATTTAAAATTTTAAAAGGGGAAAAATAAATGTCCTTCTTTTTTAACAAGACAATTATACCTCTTTTTCTTTTGGTAAATATTATCACAGATAGACATAGGGAAAGATACAATGTCTTCGTCATCTTTGAAGAAAGCAAAGTATACTACAAATGTTAGTTCAGGAGTTGTGGAGAAACTTTCTGATATTTTATCCCAGATTGAAACTGAACAAAATTCTAAACCAGGTAATCAACCTGATCTTACCTCTTTAATAGATTTTTTAGAAGTTGGATCCAATACAAATTCTTTAATTCAAGGTTTTTCATACTATGCTACAGTTAATGATCATACAAATTTATCTGATATAACAACTAAATTAGCAAAATTAATTCAATTTTCAACAAAAATTTTATCTTTACATAAATATATTACACCTTTGTTAAATGATTTAATATCAAGTTATAACATTAAAGTTTTCTATAGATGTCTTAATAATACAAGAGCAAGTATAACTAATCCAGCATTAAAATTGATGTCAACAATAGTTCAATTTAAGGATGGTTCATTAGTTGATCAATTTTTAGAAAATTTTGACTTGACTTTAAAAATTTTACCTCAATTATTAGTTCCAACCAAATTAGAGTTAACTGATCCTAACAAATGTAAGAGTAATTTTTCAATAAGAAACAATTTTATAAGGTTTTGGATAAATTTATGTCAATTTTCAAATTCATTAACAAGAAAAGATTTATTAATTAATAATAAGAGAATAATGACAAATTGGTTTAAATATATGAGTACACATGATTCAAATGAATTATTATCTTTAACTTTGAAATTTTTTGATTCAAAAATTTTAGATGAAGATTCATATAAAAAAATGACAAAGTGTAAAATTTTTGGTGATTGGATAGTTAAAAAATTTGTTGAATTGTATCATATTCAAGATTTAAGAGATTTATTACATAATTTCCTTGTTAAATTAACAACAGATTATAAATCTGGTATATTATTCCATGATGATAAAATTTGGTTTAATTCAACCCATGATGAAAATTCATCTTCAAATGGTGGTGTTGGTATTACAATTGGTGATAGAACATTTAAAATTTATAATAAATTAATTTATACTTTATTAACTGGACTTAAACCATGGCATGATGATAAACAACTTGAATTGGTTGTTGTTATCTTAAGATCAATTCCTGAATTAATTCCACCGTTTAATTTTTATTCTTTCCATTCAACAGGTTCTCATGATCCAACATTAAGTTCTTATTTCATTGGTCAAAGTTTATTATTAACAAGATTAATTCAATTACCAATTCCTTTACAATTTATTACCATGGTTAAAAATCAAATTAAATTACAAGAAGATTCAAATTTCTCTTCTTCAACAGGTTTAAAATTGGGTAATGATTTACCTGCAATTAATCTCGTTGAAGTTATTTGTCCAAGTCAAATAAACCGTTCTTCCTTATCAAAGAGTCTAACCATTGATTCACAATTAGTTAGACATATTAATACTGAATTGATTATATCTATTTTCCAAAAATTGGATCAAATGTTAAAATTACTATCATATAATGAATCAAGTTTATATAGTGAAACAAAGAGTGAATTATTAGAAATAATGATTAGTCAAAAATTACCTGATTTTAGTGTCATTGTTGGTGCTTTAAATGAATGTTATAAAAAAACTCCTGATAATAAGTTATTGATCTTCAATTACTTAAAGATTTGTGAATATTATGGATCCATTCTTTCTCGTTCATCAGCAGTTGTCTTACCAAATTTAAACATTGGTCAACAACAGGATAAAGATTTCAAAGGTATTGACCTTGTCATTTTAGGAAGTTACTTAGAATTAAACTCAGACTCTCAACAAAACAAGTGGTATACCATTTCAAGTGGATTTAAAAATTCATTGTTTACTACCATTGCTAGATTACCATACCAATTGAAGTTGAAAAATTCAAACTCTTCTAATATTACAAATAAAGTTGTCAGTGTCTTGACTAACTTGGTTGAATCAACATTAGTCTTTACTAACTATAAATCTAATGATAACACTATTTTAAACTCTCAAGTGTATGCTCTACTTTACTCTTTAGATCAATTCTCAAATCATGTTAAAGATGAAGCTAAAACTGATGAAGTTTGTAAGATTATAGATGAAGCCATTTCAAGATGTATTAAGACTCCTTATAAATATATCGATATCTCAAATGAACTTGGTAACCAAAAGGAATCCGCTAGTCCATTTTACGTTGCTGTTATTGAACAATCTAAGTTTGTTAAAGATGAGTATAAAGATGATGTATTACAATGGATCAGATTACTAACTAGATATATGTCTTTACTTGGAGAATCAATAAACGTTATGAAATTGGTTGTTGAAAAATACTGGGATTCAAACTCTTTTATCAATACTGATGACATCTTGTATGAATCAACATTAGCTGAATTGTATAAAGAATACTATGTTAAATCATCAAATACTGAAGAGTTATCCTTTTTCGAATTGATTGTCAATTCACCAATTGAAAAATTACAAAATACCATTGAAAATAAGTTCCCAATGACAGATAATGACTTGATTGCAATTGTTCAAAGATGTTACTATATCGTTAAAAGTAATAAAATTCCTTTATCAGAAGTTGAAGATCTTTTAGTTGAAATGGTTTCCAAAATTGGTAATTATTTGATTCAAAAGATGGGTTCTTCTTTCTCTATCGACGATACTTCTATAGATAACTTGAATCTTTTAACCTCAAAATACTGGGAAAAGCTTTTCATTAATGAAGCTGTCTTAGTTGAAGAAGATTCTGAAAATATTACTCATATTAAAAGTGTCTTTGTTTCAGGATTATTGAATGAAGTCTTCTTCAATCTGGCTGAATATCAGCAAGGAGATGAAAAATTCAAAGATTATTCTCAATTAATTGTCTCCTTGTTAGATTACATCGTTGGTAACGATAAAGTTGTTGCTCAAGACTTGCAAAAAGTCATTTCTGAATCTTTATGGGTCCTTGACACCAAGTATGTTGTCAAATATCTAGTTTCAATCAAGGGATCTGTTGCGGATGTGATAAAATCTAAACTTTTCACTTTGGCTGTTGAAAGAAATGTCAAGTTAGCCGCCTCAGACTTTGTTCAACTTCTTGAAGATTCATCAGTCTCTAAGAACTCAACAGAAGCCAGTAAGTTAGCTGGAAAAGTTACATTTGATTCTGAAACAGTTTCAAATATTTTAAATAAAGCTATTAACTTCTCTGAAAACTCATCATACCTTTATCCTGTCTTAACTTCAATTATCGAAAAAGATTCCAAATTTGCAAATGATATCATCTCCACAGTGACTCCAATTGCTTCGAAAATAATTGTCCAGGATGAAAACAGCTTAGAGTTCATCTCCTCTTTGAGTGCTTATTCAACAGAAACTGATTCTGTATTAACAAAACTTGTCTATGATGCATCAATCAAAGCTATCAAACTAGTTATTGAATCAGAAAAAACTGAAGATGTCCCATTAAACTTATATTTGAAATCAATTGCCCAACACTCAACTAATTCAAATGACGAACAACAGATTGAACAAAAACTTGAAAATTTAGAAATGATTGAAAAATTAATGGCTCTAGATTCATTCAAAAATGATGCCACTTTGATTTTCTCAAATGAATTTGTTGATTTTATTGTCAATTCACTAAAAATTGAAACCGGTGATTCCATTTTAAAGACATGGTTTTACAGAGGTACTTTATACATAACTAAAATGTTTGCTGAAACTGAAGGTGATGATGAACTTCCAGTCTCTTTCATTAACTTTTTGAAATCATTGAAAGATGTTTTCTTCAAGTTCCCTATTTGGAAATTAATCCCTAAAGCTATGCTTAACTCTCAATTGGAAGTCATTTTATCTAAAAAATGGGTTAAAAATACAGAGATTCTTCAATACGTTAATTG
Organism: Ogataea piceae; assembly: GCA_030567815.1. Classification (NCBI taxonomy): domain Eukaryota; kingdom Fungi; phylum Ascomycota; class Pichiomycetes; order Pichiales; family Pichiaceae; genus Ogataea; species Ogataea piceae. The sequence goes on along the minus strand of JAJLSX010000031.1, from coordinate 52,911 downwards.
GTTATTGATTTCAGGTTCTAAAAACGTTGTTTCATTCGAAAAACATATTCAAATCTTTCTGAATAACAACTTAAGTCCTTTGAATGAACTACCAACTGATGACAACCTACAATCTAGATTCTATTCTGCGTTAGTCTTATCTACTTTATTCAACTTTGACACCAAAAAGGTGTCAAGTATCGAGAATCAAATCAAATTATTAAAGTTGTACTTGGGTTCTGTTAGAGCTGAAGATTTAGTTATGAAAAGTATTTTAGTCAAATTAGAATCTAACTTGAATAAGAGTTGGATCTTATATGTTACAAACTGGGAATTATATGACGAAGCTGTTTCTGCCGATTTCGGTTCTCTAAGTCCACTTGTTACCAATACTCCTGGTTCTTCATTTGGATTGACTATCAACTTGTTGGATACATTCATCAATAACTCAATTGAAAACTTTAAGGGTTCTTCAGAAAATTTCCAATTACCTGAACTTAAATCCGGATTGAATACCGGTGAACACAACTGGAACCAATGGACTGAATTTTTGAATCATAGTAAAGTTACTTTAAATGCTAAAAACAATGGCTATCAATACCAAAACACTGTGTATGATCCAGAATTCTTGATGTTGTTGATAATTAACAATGATGAACTTTTCAAATACGATAACAATGAAGTTAAAGTTGATGTTAAGAAACTTGTTGAATCCAACTTACTACAATTTGTTGTTATCAATCTAGCTAACTTAAATAAAGACATTGTGAAAATCTCCAAGAGAATCTTATATGCCTCTTTATTGAGTTTAGAAGAACAGATCAAGCAAGTTAATGAACAAAAAGAATCTAAAGAAAATAAAGATAGTAAAGACAAGACCACTAATGAATCAGCTAATTCACAATTGTTTTCATTTAAGGACAGATTAGAATTTAAGTTATACATTGGTAATTTACTTCATACTTTAGAAGAGTCAGGTGACGAAGAATTGTCACCATTAGTCATATGTATGATCTCTCATTTGATTCCAATCTTAGGAAACCCAGGTAGTTTCCTTTATGAAAAAACATACAGATACATCTTAGGTGGTTCCAAATTCAGACTGTTTGATATTCCATTATTCAAGTCTATAACACAAGCATTTGTTAAAGACGTTCACTTAACTTCAGGTTCATCTTCTACTGCATCCAGTTCAATTGATGATGATGACCACTACAAGCAACTCTCTTGGTTCTTGAATACACTATTCAAGTCTATCACCAGTTCAGCAGATTTGAAAACATTGAATAAAAATGGTGTCCTTGAGTATATTTTGAACTTGACTTCTTCACCTTTCTTAAGTGTCAAGATTCAAGCAGAGATTACCAAAATTTTAACCAAAATTACAGAAATACCAAATGGAGCTGACTTTTTAATTAGATCATATGGTTTGTTGAGTTTTGTTGAATCCAAGAAGTACAAATTATCTGATTTGACCAAAAATAACAAATTAAACAGAGAAAAATTAGTTAGTGATTTCAGTTTATTAAACTACCAAAAATTATCAGTCATGGCCAAAGTTGGAGCCGAATGTAATGGTAGTGATAAGAGGGCCAGAGAATGGACTGATGATGATTTAGACAGAAGTGTTAAGAGAGTTTTAATTTAAAACACTCCGTTACAAGATATCTATAATTTCGCTTTTTGTATATAAAATTTTACTTTACATTAATTAATAAAAGAACAAGCGCATAACATTATTAATCTATAAAGAAAAATGTAAAGAAAAATTAGAAATTAAAGAATTCACATAACATAAAAGAACAATTATATAATGAAGGAAAGAAAGAGTTTTATCGGAAGTAAGGAAAGAAGGAAATAAATAAATAAATAAAAGTAGTAAATTGATGATTTAATCGGCGTCTTCCATCTTTGTATCTCCTTCTTCATCTTTTTTATTTTTAGCTGCAACTTCTTGTGCTAATCTTCTAGCCTTTTTGAAAATGGATTCATCATTAGCTTTATTGATAAATTTACCACTTTTCAAAACGATATGATTATCAACTTTTGTTATAAATTCACCATTTTCATTGAAAATCAGTTCAGAACCCACCAATTTAGACCAATCTCCTTGATATATAGAATTATTTAGTTGAACCAAAGGTTTATTCTCAGAAAGTCCAGAGACTTTAAATTTTGAATTTGTGTTTAATGCATCTAAGCGTGCATGATCTACAGAGTCCATAAATTGTTTTTTATTCTTTGAATTTGATGATTCATATGGGTCTAATATCTTTTCAATACTGGAAGACTGTGGGAATTTAACAGAGATATAAACATCTTCATACTCTTCTTCTATATCTTCGTCATTCTTAGTTTGCGCCTTGCCTCCCTTCGTTATTTTTCAGTCTTGTTTGAATTTCAGCAAGTTCAGCCTCTTGTTTTTTTCTAAATTCAATATCTTCTTTAGAACCAGCTTCAAATGAAGAAGTTGCAAAATGCCAATTCATTTCAGGTCCATTAGATAAGAAACCAGTATAACCATTTGCTTTCAATGTCCATTCATTACTATTAGGTAATAATTGATATGTATCTAAAGAACATGTACTTGCATGAATTCTTGTAGTCTTACCATCACCACCATGTTCAGGCTTTAAAAATTCTCTACAATTTGAATAACCTAATAAATTCATACCTAATGCAATCTTAGTAGCAGCATGTGTCACAATTAATATGGATTCATAATTTGGATATTTATCATTAAACTTGGGTATAAATGTACTCCAAAATTCACCACATCTCTTAAAAATATCTTCTTCATCTTCACCTTGAGCAGATGGAATCACGGTATCCCATTCCCAATCAGTTGGTAAATTACCAAAAAATTTATTTAGTTGTTCGTGTGTGGCAGGTTGTGGAATAATAGGTCTCTTCTTACCATACCATTCACCAACACCTCTTTCCAAAAAAATATCAATTTTTAAAGCTTTAGAAGTTGGCATAGCAGTTTCAACACAACGATAAAAAGGACTTGAAAAGATAACTTGAGGCTTTATATCTAATTCATTTGAAATATACTTAGATAGTTCAACAGCTTGATCAACTCCATGTGGGGCCAGGGGTGGATCACTGTCGATTCCAGTTGGATTTGGTGGTTGCTCGCTCTCCGGTAACCAATTGGCTCTATAGCCATGTCTGGCTATATATATTGTAGATAATGTCATTAGAAATAAAAATAAGATATATATAACTGTATAGTATCCTAAACTTTATATATATATTTATATAAATATTTATAATACTATAAATTTACTTGACATTTAACAAAACTTTTGATAAAAAAACAAAGAAAATCTTAAGATTTTTTGGTTTTTTTTTTGTTTTTTTTTTTGTTTTTTTTTTTTTTTTGTTTTTTCTTTTGTGGCGTTTTTTTTATTTTATTTATCAGCCCCGTGTTTATGGCGTGGTTATGACATGTTTTATGTTGTGAATCATCGATTCAATCATTGACCAATGTTTTTTTTGTTCTCTTAGTATGTAGTAAGTTCTACTATAACCTCTAATATCATAGTTTTCAAATTTCTTAACTGAATTATATTTACACGTTTACTAGAGATTGAATAATCAATTATAAATTAGACTTTATTATTTCTAAATTTTATTATCATTTTACAAAAGAATATCATATTATTAAAAGTACAAATAAACAAGAGAATTAAAAACACAAGAATTAAAAGATTCAAGAAATTACCAGCCATCCATTAAGTTCCCATTGGATCCATTACCTAAATTACCTCCAAGAGTAGCGGTATCAATAGTACCAGAATTTGATCCTCCACTGGCAGCCCTTGCCAAGATTTGTTCAGGACTTAACATTGAAATACCTGATGGATCTATATTACCATTATTTCCAACTTGTGAGTTGTAACCTTGGTTAAAATTACGATAATTTCCTGTTGGAGGTGGTATGGTGGATGATGCAAGTTGTGGCGCTAAAACGTTTGGAGATGCAGATATTGATTGAGGTAAAATAGGTGTTGTTGAACCAAGTCCTGAAGAATTAGCTGATATAGCTGTGCCAGAGTTGTTGATGAGTTGAGTAAACTGTTGTTGTGGAGTGTTTTGTCTACTCTGTGATTTCTTGGCAGCTTGAGGCTGTTGTGGTTGCGATGGTTGTTGGTTATTAGGTTGTCCTTGTCTAGGTCTTTGTTGTTGATTCAACTGTTGATGAATAAATTGACTATAAAGTTGTTGTTGCTTCTGTTGTTGTTGAAATTGACTAGCTGGATCTATAGGTATTGATGGAGTTCTAGAAATCTGTTGTTTGAATTGGTGTTGTTGGTTAGGTTGTTGAGGGTCGGCTATTTGTGGTTGTGGAGATTGATTGTTTTGTAAATTTGCAGGAGAATTCCAAGAATAGTTAACTAAAGGTGGTTGTGGTTGTGGTTGAGGTTGTGGTTGAGGTTGTGGTTGCTGCTGTTGAAGTTGCTGTTGCTGTTGAAATTGTAACTGTTGCTGTTGTTGCTGATTAGTAATTTGAGTAAATTGTTGTTGTTGCTGTTGTTGTTGTTGTCTTGCCAATTCCATTCTTTTTTGGAAAAAAGGTATAGCTTCAGGATACAACTGATTCAAAGCTTTATAATATTCATTCAATTCAGGTAATTCAGGAGGAGGTAAAACAATTTGAGGAATTGAATAATTCTTTTTAGGAACATTTGGAGGGGTTGAATGAATATCATTAATTGAAGCTAAACAAGTTAAATTGAAATGAATTCTTTTCAAATAATTTTGATATGTATCCTTTTTTTGAGTATAATCGATTGCATTAACATTTGCTTTATTCATAACATATGGTTGTAACAGTATACACTTATGTAATAAGATTGTATTTATCTGTAATAAAACATCAATTCTCTTCTTATCGACATCTAAATTCATCTGAGGTTGTTGTGCAGCATGTGCCTGAAGCATATTATTGAACATGTTAGCTATTGAACTACTACCGTTATTATTACTTGGAGTACTAGCAGTAGTAGTATTAAATGGTTGTGCAAGTGGTTGTTGAGCTGCAAAATTCATCTTGATATAAAGATTGTACTATTTTACTGTAAACAAAGAAGAAATTGTTATTGTAAAGTTCTGTTAAATTGAAAACGTTTAAAAATTTCGTTTCCCTCATTTTTTGTTGTGTTTTTTTTTTTATAAAAAAAATTAAAGAATTTTATTGGTCGATAGACGTTTATCGTCTTTTATTAAATTATATATTACAGTATGGGCCTATACGTATATATATATATATATATATATAAGCTATTGGATGTTGGGTATGATTAGTTCAATCTTGGTTGTTTAATTGAAGATTGATTTGAATTTATCTTTCTTTTCCTTTTCTTTGAATTTTTATCAAATTTAATCAAATTTACCAAACTCCACAGTTTTGTAAAACTGAAAATTTTATTCAAATTTAAACATTCGGTAGTGTTTAACAATTCAATTTTAAAAGATTCAAATACTGAATCAAACGTTGTACTTATTGAATTTAATAATGAACCACTCTGTAAGAATAAATTCTTAATCTTTTCATTATTTAAAATTTCACTGTCGTTTTGGAAAGAATTTGAATTGTAAATGTCCTGTGATAGTTTCGTAGCTAATTTAAGTATAATTGAATTCTTATTGTTCAATTCGATCGATAACTTGTTTATTAGATTCAACTGAATGAATGAGTAACTGATTAAATTCTGATTGAATTTCAATAGAACATTATTAATACTCTCCAATTCATTCAATTCAACAGTGGGGAATTTAAACTCATATTCATCGTTTGATAAAATTATCAAAGAATCTTGGAAAATTATCTTGAAATCCTGTAAATTGTTTAAATTTCTAATCAATATATCAACATCACAGGCTTTGTATATTAGAATATCATTAAATTTAAATAATTTTGTCAATTCATTCCTATCTAAGCATATAAATATATGAAATTTATTTAAATTGCTCACTATAATTTGAATAAGTGGTTGATTATATAAATCTTGTGTTTTAAAACCAACTAAGAATTCATTGTTTATTGGAATGAATGAATTTGGGAATTCCCAATCTGACTTATATGACATTCTTGTTCCATATGACTAAAAGAGAGTTTTTTCAAACGTTTATTTGTTAAAATTTGAGTTAATTTATTTAAATTGAAAATATTATGTAATTTATTCACTCTTACCTTTTCCTCCTTCAATTGTATATTCTTACTAAATTGAAGAATTGTATTGGATGTAATATAAATTGTATTGAATTGTGTTGCATATAGTACTGTGTCAGTGCATTGTTTATAAATCTTGGCCATATTCAATCCATTGTCTTGGCCATGAGAGATTAATGAGCAAATTAAAACGAGCAAATTTCAAACAATGATATTCATGTATTATATAAATCAACATGTTTACCCAACTTATCACAATTATATCAAATGGGTAAAATGTAGATAGAATGGTTTCTCGAGATGAATTTATCAAAACTAACACTACTACTTTCAATATTAACATTAGTCCAATCATTGGTGATATTTGACTCATCACTCGCATCGTCATGTATCTACTACATGAAGACGTTAGACTGGGGTTGTAATTCAACGAGTAATGGTATGAAAGCGTACATGTGTCGGTGTCCAAACGTTGAATGGTTAGGTTCTATAGCTACTTGTATCCATGACCATGGTGATTCTTCACGTGAGATTAACCATGCGTACGAGCACGTTGTTAAACGTTGTAATGGTAAAGCTGGTACAGATTATCAAAAATCAGATCTCGTAAATTGGTATTTAAATGCAACTAGTTATATCAGAGACGTTGATAACTATATCGATATCACTAAAGAGATTGAACAGCCCGTTAGAGTCAATGAAACAGATTTCAAATACTACTCGGAAAGCTTTAATGATTACAATGGGTTCATTTATACCTGTGAAAAATTAGGATGGGGGGCAGTTATATTTTGGTTATGTGTTATTTTGTTAACTTTTATAACTGAACTATTCTTCCCCACTGGATTTAAAAGACTACTAACGATACCAAAAGTGAAGTATACCGGTGGATTAACACGTATTGAATTAATATACTCCACACTATTTGTTATATTTATAGTACTATCATGTTCATTAAATTATAACCTTGGTATAAATCCATACCTTACAAACATGTATTTTTTAACATTGGATTTACTTTCATTTAGAACTGATATAATTGCATTCTCACTAATGCCAGTTATATATTTAATGGGTATTAGAAACAATCCATTACAATTATTCATATCTCGCTCCACCATGATCAAATACCATAAAATTATTGGAATTGTATTTGTCATACTATCACTAATTCACAGTATAATATGGACTCACTATGCAAGAATAGACGGTGGTTATAAATCATGGTATGCCGATGCATATTTCAAATGGGGTGTTGTTGGTATGATTATACCGGTACTAATGATAGTTACCGCTATTAAATTTTTCAGAAGTTGTATGTATGAAATATTTTTAACTTTACACAAATTACTCTCCATATTATTCATAGTGTCAATGTACTACCACGTTAAATCACTAGGATGGTTAGGATGGTGTTATTCAATGATTGGTATACTATCATTTGATAGACTAATGAGACTACTAAAAATATTTATAAATGGAGGTTTAATTAAAACAGAGGTTGAATTATACACAGACTCAATTATAAGACTAAAATTCGCCAAACCAACACTGTTTAAATATTACAATACAAGAAATACTGCTTATATAACTACAGTTAAAATGTCTGCCCCATGGTATGAAATATTTCAATCACACCCATACTCTTTATTGGATGAAGGAGATTACATGTCAATTTTAATCAAATGTAAAAAAGGTATAACTAAATCAATACTTAAAGGTTATAAAGAAAGTGAAGATATTAAACTATTGATAGATGGACCATATGGTGATTGTATTGAAAGACAGAGCAATAAAGAAAAAAAATTATATATTGCAGGTGGATTAGGTATAGTTCCCATAATAACAAAATTACAAACTACAAATAATGAAAATACAAATCTAATATGGTTAATAAATAATTTAAATCACCTTGACTATACAAATGAAATTTTAAAAAATTTAACAAATAATGGATTAAAAATAGATATATACTATACTAAAAGTTTAAAAAATACAATTTCCATAGAAAATTATTATAATTTACACTATTATAAACCAAATTTAAAAGATACAATTAAATCAATAATTGATAAAGAGGGAAACAATAAATTGAAATTAATATCTTGTGGGGCAATTGAAACTTTAGAAAAAAAACTAAGAAAAATTTCAATTAATTTACAAATTGATTATATAAATTTAAATGGTGAATGGTAAATAGACGTCAAGTAATAAATCATAATCAGTAGCAGTAGCAGTACAGCAGTACAGTATATCAGTAGCAGTATAGTATAATACAGTATAATACAGTAGAGTAGAGTATAATACTATCGCGATATGAGATATGAGATATGAGGTATGAGATATGAGGTATGAGGTATGAGGTATAGTAGAATTATCGCGGTATGGTATGAGGTATGGAGTATGAGTATCGCAGTGGCAGAGTATGGAGTACAATCACTCTATCAGTATATCAGTATACGTAGTATACAGTATAGAGTATACGTGTATACAGTATGGAGTATACAGTATTGGGTATAGACTCATAGAGTATAGAGTATGGAGTATACACTGTACAGTATTAGTATGGAGTATTAGTATACAGTATACAGTATACAGTATTGGGTTTACAGTATGGATTATACAGTATGGAGTATTAGTATAGAGTATAGAGTACAGAGTATACAGTATTAGTATACAGTATTGGTATGGAGTATACATGGTATGGAGTATAGAGTATACAGTATGCACTGTACAGTATACAGTATTGGGTTTACAGTATACAGTATTAGTATGGAGTATTGGTATTAGTATTTGTATTGGTATGGATTGGTATGGATTGGTATGGATTTGTATGGAGTATGGATTGGTATGGATTATTGTAGGGCGTATCGGTGTAGAGGAAGGCACTGTTAAATGGTCCAATACTGCCCGAGATTATCTAATCACATAATAATTTATTATTAGAATGATTATGTAATTAAAAAAAGGATCAAACTCTCCCGTTTATCCATTGAAATTTTCTACTGCTTTTTTTTTCTTTGTTCGCTTTTTTCCCCTGTAAATTTTCTTTTATTTATCCCATTATGACCGGGGGGGGTAGGGGAGGATTTTATCTCCCACTGCCCCGTTGTCCCCCGTCTTGTATTTTGATAATTTTATTTGTTGAAGATTGAAGAAGTAAATTTTGATTTTGTTTTGTTTATTTAAATTCAATTGATATATTAATTATATAAATATATATATACAATATATACATATACATACATATATACATACATATATACATATATATATTCATATATACCTACCTATACACATACAATGTTTTCCAGAGCAATTTCTAGAAATCTTATTAAAAGAGTAAGTATATTCACTTCCCCCAATCTCTTTCCCCTTACTAACATTTTTATAGTCTACACAAGTTAGAAATTTATCAATTCATGAATTTAGATCAGCTGCTTTATTAAGATCATATGATATTGCAGTTCCAAAAGGTGATGCAGCTACTACACCAGAAGGTGCCTTTGAAATTGCTAAAAATTTAGGTACAAATGAATTAGTTATTAAAGCACAAGCTTTAACTGGTGGTAGAGGTAAAGGTCATTTTGATAATGGTTTAAAATCTGGTGTTAGATTAATTGAATCTGCTGAAGAAGCTAAAAGTTTAGCTGAAAAGATGTTAAATCATAAATTAATTACAAAACAAACTGGTGAAGCTGGTAAAGAAGTTACTGCAGTTTATATCGTTGAAAGAAAATATGCTAAACAAGAAGCATATTTATCAATTATTATGGATAGAAAAAATCAATCAACTTTAATTGTTGCTTCAAGTGAAGGTGGTATGGATATTGAAGGTGTTGCTAAAGAAAATCCAGATGCAATTAAAAAATTTTCAGTTAAATTAACAGATGGTGTTTCAGATGAATTAGCAATTGAAATTGCATCAGGTTTAAAATTTACAGATGTTGCAATTCCAAAAGCTGCTGATACAATTAAAAAATTATATAAAATTTTCCAAGAAAGAGATGCAACTCAAATTGAAATTAATCCATTAACTGAAACTATTGATAATGAAGTTTTATGTATGGATGCTAAATTTGGTTTTGATGATAATGCTGAATTTAGACAAAAAGAAGTTTTCTCATGGAGAGATGTTACTCAAGAAGATCCTGATGAAGTTGAAGCTTCTAAATATGGTTTAAATTTTATTAAATTAGATGGTAATATTGGTTGTTTAGTTAATGGTGCAGGTTTAGCAATGGCTACAATGGATGTTGTTAAATTATATGGTGGTAAACCAGCTAATTTCTTAGATGTTGGTGGTGGTGCTACTCCAGAAACTATTGAAGCTGCTTTTAAATTAATTTTATCAGAAAGTCAAGTTAATGCTATCTTTGTTAATATTTTCGGTGGTATCGTTAGATGTGATTATGTTGCTGAAGGTTTAATTGCTGCTACTAAAGCTTTAAATGTTCAAGTTCCATTAGTTGTTAGATTACAAGGTACTAATTTCGCAATTGCTAAAGATTTAATTGAAAATTCAGGCTTAAAATTACACTTGTTTGAAGAATTAGATGCAGCTGCTGAAAAAGTTGTTGAATTAGGTAATTAAATTTAATCCTTCATTATATATACACTATTCTTTGTTTTCTTATTCTATTCTATAACTGCTTATTACTTTTTATTTTTTTTTTGAAAAAATATATATAAGTTTTTCTATTAATTAGTTAATGGTATTGTATCACTTAGTAACATATTTAAATATTCATCTTGTGTAATTTTAGAAATTAAATTTTCACCAACTTGATCTATTAAATTTTTCTTTAAATCTTCAAAATTATATGAAACTGTATTCAAGTATTGATAATCAATAAAATTTTCTTCTTCTTCATTTTTTTTACTTATTAAAGCACCACCTAGTCTTGGAATACTTTCATATGATGATTTAGCAGTCATTTGGACAACTTGTGCTTGCTTTTTCTTATCTTCTATATTATTTTGTTCATCAATTTCTTTGTTTATATTTCTAACTAATTCTCTTTCCTTTTGTTGCTTTTGAGTTTTCAAATCATCGATATACTTAAAAGTTGCTCTCAGTTGTGTTGTTTTCCAAACAGGATTTAAATGTATAGATTTATTCTTCTTTCCTTCATCATTTTCTTCTTCATTTAATAGTCCAATGTAATAACCTTTAGCTTCATTGAAAACACCTTTCAATGTTTGTATTTGTGTGTTGTCCCATTTGGTTGATTTCGTTTCATCAAAGAATTTGGTTGTATTAAGTGGGATGTCAACTTCTATAACACCAGACTCTTGTTTGATTCTGGTCTCGCATATTGATTCAGATTCATTCTTGGCAAATGGTGTTTGATAGTTACGTGTTGGATATTGTAATAGTGTGATGTGGTGTTGGTTATTGCTTATGTTGGAGTTGTTCATGTATATTGGGATCTCTTCCACTATTGGATCATCATCATATTCTTCTTCTTCTTCTTCGATCGTATAGTGATCTCCATTACTACTTGGCTCAGTAGTTAATTCTCTCTTGATCTCTTCGTCTTCTTCTTCTGAAACAAATAAACTCATTGCTGTATCAAATAAAAGTTATTTTCAATTTAGATTTATGTTTTTGCTCTTATGTTTCTGTTGTTTTATTTCCCCCTTTTTAAATGTTAAACGTTTTTTATTTTTTTGTGTTTTTTTTTTGTGTTTTTTTTTTTTTT
>JAJLSX010000031.1:0-40946 GCA_030567815.1 Ogataea piceae | reverse complement strand
GATACTGCATCTTCAAAGACTAATAAGAAAAAGACAGGATCTAAAGTTACTGGTGGATCATGGAAAGAGAGAAGAAAGAATCAGTTGATAATGGAAGGTAGAAGTAGAACCACAAGAAAGAAGAATGATCCAAATGGAGTTCCATTGAATTCAAATAGATTAGTTGAAAAAAAAATTGGTGGTGAAAATCCAGAAAGAACAAAGATTATAGCTGAAGCTTCTTCATCTATTGAAACATCAGCTCCAATTGTTGTTAAAAAGAGAACAGCTGAAAATTTAGAATCTGAAGAGACTAAAAAAATACGGTTTGTTGAATCTAGAGGTGAATCTGGAGGTAAAAACAATACATATGTTTCATCTTTATTTACTGCAAATCCAGAAATTCAAGAGAGAAAATATGAAAATGACGATGAAATTGAAAATAATGCATTACCTTCAAATGCTCCATTGGCAGATTCAACAACTTTCGAAGGTTTAGGTATTGATGAATTATTAAATAAACATCTTGTTGAACATTTAAGATTTTCAAATCCAACAAAGATTCAAAGATCAGTTATACCAAGATTATTAACAAGAGAAAGAGATTTATTTGTTCAAGCTCAAACAGGTTCTGGTAAAACTTTAGCATTTGCATTACCAATTTTCCAAAAATTAACAGAAGTTAAAAATTTAAATAGAACATCAGGTTTATTTGCACTTATATTAACACCAACTAGAGAATTGGCAACACAAATTTATTCAGTTTTAGAAACTTTAACTAGATGTTGTCATAGAATTGTTCCTGGTATTGTTATTGGTGGTGAAAAGAAAAAATCTGAAAAGGCAAGATTAAGAAAAGGTGTTAATATTTTAGTGGCAACACCTGGTAGATTAGTTGATCATATTGATAATACTGAAAATTTAAATTTATCAAATATTAGATATGTTGTTTTAGATGAAGGTGATAGATTAATGGAATTAGGTTTTGAAGAAACAATTACTAAAATTTTTAAAAAAATTAATGATACTTCAAGAATTGAAGCAACAACTAAAATTTATCCAACTTTACCAAAGAAAAGATTAAATATTTTATGTTCTGCTACTATTAAATCAAATGTTAGAAAATTAGGTGAAATTTCTTTAGAATCTGCAGAATTAGTTACAGCTCAAACTTTAAATACAGAAGATGAAATAATAAGAAATGAAGATAATGAAATGATGGCACCTGATCAATTAGTTCAACAAGTTTTAATTGTTCCTCCAAAATTAAGATTAGTTACACTGTCTGGTGTTTTAAAAAATTTAACTAATACAACTTCAAATAGTAAAATTATGGTTTTCTTTAGTTGTTCAGATTCTGTTGATTTCCATTTCATTGCATTGACAAGAACAGGTAAAAAGATAACAACTTCTAAAAAGAAACAAATTAAAAAAGATGATGAAAAAGATGATGAAGAAACTAAAAAACAAACAGAAGAAAGAAAATCTCGTTTTAAAAGTAAAACTTATAAAGAAACTCATGGTCATGCAGATGAAGAAGAATTATCAGATGTTTCAAACTTAACTGCTTTAACTGCACCTTTAATTAATCCAAACACAACAATTTATAAATTACATGGTTCCCTTTCACAACAAGTTAGAACATCAACTTTAAATCATTTTGCAAATAATACTGATTCAAATTGTATCTTATTATGTACCGATGTGGCTTCAAGAGGTTTAGATTTACCTCAAATTAATAACGTTGTTGAATTTGATCCTCCATTCACAATTGAAGATCATTTACATAGAGTTGGTAGAACTGCAAGAGCAGGTTCTAAAGGTTTATCGGCTTTATTCTTATTACCAGATGATGAAGAAAATTATTTAAAGAAAATTGAACCATTACATCCAAATGGATTACATTTCAATAAGTATGAATCTGTTTTGAAAGAAGCATTCGATAAGAAAACTGGTGAAAGAGGAGGTAATTGGGATACTCAAGCAACTACTTACCATTTAGATATTGAAAGATGGTTATTAGATTCTGCTAGAGCAAAAGAAATTGCATCTAATGGGTTTATTAGTCATATTAGAGCTTATGCTACCCATTTATCAGCTGAAAGAGATTGTTTCAATGTTAAAAAAATTCATCTTGGTCATTTGGCAAAATCTTTCGGTTTGAGAGAAACTCCAAAGAAAGTTGCTGCTGGTAATTCTAATGGTGGTGGTGCAGGTTCTAAAGGTGAAAAGAAATTAAAAGAAGATGCAAAGACAAAGATGTTAAGAATTGCCAAAATGACATTAAATGCTTCAAATGATGAATTCAACATTAGTTGATTATTAAAAAATATTTACTGTTTGTTTTTTTTTATGTATAATAGCTACACTTTATTAATGAAACGTTTTTTCTTTTTTTACTAACCTTTTTTTTTTTTTTTTTTTTTTGTATTAATATATTATATATGTATTCTATAGCAAATAAGAATTTATACAACATGTTTTATATTTAAATAATGCGATTTATGTGAGTTTTGTTTGATTATGCGAGCGTAGTTGAGTTAAAGACTCTAAAATTTGTAACTTCATTGAGTTACCTCCAATATCTTCTGGTATTGACTTGTGGAATATTTCTAATCCTTCGATAAGTTTCTTTAAGTTTACTTTGAAATCAAAGTTAACACCTTTTAAGATACATTTTGTTAATAATAAACAGTAATAACCAACAGAGTGAATTCTATCCATGTTATCTAAATTTTTCTCCAATTTTAATTTCTCGGTGATGTATTTGAGATCCTTGTATAGTTGGTTAGATGATTCAATTGACTTAAGACGGTCAATGCAAGCATTGTTATCTGATAAGTTTAGTAAATACCCTAAAGCAAAAAGACTAACTTTGATCTCACTGGTAGTTCCAATATCAGAAGCTATCAAAATACACGATTTTCTAACTAGTTTAATCAATGGTACCCAAAGAGAGTAATCGTACATTATGGAAGTTACTAGATTAGAACGGTCTGTCGTTGTGGTGAGTAATATTGAAAATGTAATGGCAGATTTCACTGTTTGAGAGTCCCATTCAAGGTCAGTTATTATCTCACAAACTAGTCTTAGCGTTTGACAAAGTATGTCTTCGTTGTGAGATTCCAATTGATTGAAAATTTCATCAGATGCCAGTTGTATGATTTCTAAACAAATGCATAAACATTGTCTATCGTTATCATTTTGGTTTTTTTTAGTTTCATGATAATAGAAAACAAAAGATTTCAATAAACAGGTTATGAACTCAGGGTCATTGAGATAAATATCATTGAAAGTACTTACCTTCACCATTTCAGAGATTAAAAGTAAAGCTAAATATGCTGGAGATGATTCCCCGCCTAATTTTTTCAGCCAGTCTTTTAAAGCAAGTGTATCCATTTTACTGAATCCAGAATGATTTGCAAATTCTGATAATTGCTCTTTATAATTCAAAGATATTAAGATTATCTGTTTGAAATTTGATAGCGCTAAATCATTGATGGTTAGTTTATTAAGAATTTTTTTGCAAGTGACAGTATTTGATTCTTTGAATATTTTCAAACAAATGTATATAAAACCTGATGATAGTATAATATCACTACTCTCATTCAAAACTGAATTGATGAATTCACTTGGGAGTCCAACGGTAGATATATATTTTGTAAAATTAGTATCTTCTGCAATCTTTGTACATAGTTCAAGTAAAGAATTTCTTCTATTTGAGATAGATGCATTTTTAGTGGTGAAAAGATCGATATAGTAAGTTAACTCGTCGTTGAAGTTACTGTTAAATCCAGACACTCTTAAGTCTGAAATACTTTGTACATTGGCGGATGAATCATCATTATTTATCTCCGTATCTTCTTTAATTGTATGATCTTCATCTTCATCATCGTCATCGCCACCTCCTGCTCTATAACTCCTGTTCATACCATAGTGTAATTTAGATCTTGGAGACTGATCAACTCTATCAAAGATAATCTTATTATGAGGTGAGATTGAACCAGAAGAAGATTTTTCACGAGATTTATTTTCAAGCATTGATAATGAAGTTTTAATAGTTTTCTGAATCTCTGAATGGATACTAAATTCTTTGTCTTTCTCTACTGTTACCTTTTCATTATAGTTTATTCTCATTGTAGTTTTCTTTCTATTAGTTTGCTTCAATTCATCAATAGGTTCATCCAAGTCATCAAACAGAGACATTAGATCTGTATCTTGTGAATCATCGCGGCTAGATGAATTTAATTTTGAAGTTATTTTACTAGTACTGGGTGTTGAAGAGATGAAAGGAGAGGAAGATTGGAAAGGCGATTTCAAAGGAGATTCTGATCTTTGATTGATTGACCAGGCGAGTCGTTTCTCAGTTGGAGGTTCGACAAAATAATCATCGTCAACTTGTTTCAATTTGGGTATATAAACTTTCTTTGGTGATTTCTTTGGAGAATAGTTACCACCCCTCTTCTTTGAAATTGGACTTGAGGGACTTGTACCAGTCTGTGGAGATGATGTTGAAATCTTAGCTGAATGTCTTTTCAATGGAGAAGATAAAAGAGGTGGTGGTGGTGCTGCTGGTTGCTGTTGTTCTTTCTTGACACTTTTAGTACTGGACGAACTCTCTTCACTCTGAGGGAAATCAAACACTGATGACTCTACATGATTGTTAGCAGATCTTGTTCTTTTCGATGGAGATTCAAGTGGAAGAGCGGGGAGTTTCTTCTGCGTAAAAATTCTAGTCTTCTTAGGAGTCGGAGATAGTGACTCTAAATCTGTATCCAACTCCAAATCAGTCTGTTGATCTACTTCTAAAACTGTGAGAGAAGGTTGTGAAACATCATGCTTATCAGGGGATAAAT
The DNA here is from genome assembly GCA_030567815.1 of Ogataea piceae. Classification (NCBI taxonomy): domain Eukaryota; kingdom Fungi; phylum Ascomycota; class Pichiomycetes; order Pichiales; family Pichiaceae; genus Ogataea; species Ogataea piceae. Next base: position 36,111 of record JAJLSX010000031.1, on the reverse strand, counting down.
TGGAAAGACTCCCACTCGAATGATTATCATTTAACCTTCGAGTAACACCACCTTTCTTTCTCCCATACGTTGACATTGAATACTTCTAACCTTATCACCTTCTTATTAAAACAAAAAAAAAAGAAAACAATGCTGTTGTCCCCTTTTAAAAAAGCTTCATTTTTTTTAAAAAAACACAAAAAAAAATTGTGTTAATTTTATGGGCTGTGTTAATAATAATAAAATGTTGGCAACGCGTCGTAATTTTTAAAATTTGTACATTTTTACTTCATTTTTACTTAATTTATACTTCAATTTTTATTTAATTTATACTTAAATAATACTGATAACTTGTAAGATATATAGATTTAAGTAAGATGTATGGAGATCTTGCACATAAGTTGATATTAGATGCGAAAAGAACGCAGTCTATTGATAAATTACCACTATATCAAGATACATTAGTGCGATCAATTGTTAGAGAGACTAGAGATTTACAAAAAGAGGCCGATCATCTAACACTTCAACAACAGTCACAACAGTCACAATTACAAGAAGATGATAAAGTTAAACAAGGACAATTATTTGTGACGCATCTTTGTATGCGTAGGAATAAAAGATGTTTATTGTCATATCAAAGATTAAGAGCTACTAAATTAGATGAGTTAGTTTGGTCAAATATTGAAATACCTAGAAGTCATTTAGACAATTTATCACATAATGAACAAGATTATTTAAGGAAATATAACGATTTAGTAAGTGAATTCAAAGGATCGCTAAATGAGATTGATTTAGGAGGATCATTAGAACCACCGTGTGATGTTTTCATTGATGTTAGAGTTATGAAAGATGCGGGAGAAATTCAAACTGAGTACGGAGTTTTCAATTTAACTAAAGACTCGCAATTTTTCGTTAGACAAGCCGATGTGGAAAGGTTGATACAACAAGGTTACTTAAAGAAACTATCTTAATTATATATTTCTATATATTATTTTTAACAAACGAATGGAAACTTTGGAAAACCGAGTATGAATGACCACCTCTCCAACAACTTGTAACTCTATGTAAAGTCTTGTAAATATGTAAATCTACCCATAACGGATCATTCAATTTCATTTTTTTATTCAACTTCAATGCTCTATTATAAGCTCTACCCCAAACTGGACCATCAAACCCCAGCTGGATAACCAATACCAATGGATCACTTTCATCCAGATGTATCCATTTATGAGATAAATTTTTAACTGAATCGATCAATCCACTTGGGAACTCATCAAAATCAAGTATACTAAGTACTGGGTTCTGTTTGATACCTGTGAAAATCGACTCTTCCAAAAATGGTACTCTCCAAGACTCATCAAAAGACCAGTAAATGATCCATCTAGCTGTATTCCCACCCGCTGTAAAACGATGAATCCCAAAACTTGGTACTTCAAAAGACTCAAGCGTTGATACCAAAGAGGATAAACTTTCAAATTTACCTATTAAACTAGTGAAAAGTTTAATACAGCCATTTGAATCTTTAAAAGCATCGATTGACTGCACAATCATATCTTTAACAAATTGAACCTCGCCCCCAATTGTAACCAACTCGCTATTTGAACCAACCACAGTACCAGCCAATGGAGATTCTTGTTTAAATAAAGATTTGGAGACTAATTCATCGATCGATGAATAAAAAGGCGGATTGCACATGACAAATGCAACTGTATCTTCATCATCGCCTATTGAGGATATCAAATCTTTATAAAAAATTGATGAATTATACAATTTAATCTGATAATTGTCTGATACCAAGTGGGTATTTAAATCAATATTCTTAGTTGCTAACTCAACTGAATGTGGATCTATCTCAGTAGCAACAAATTTCAAGCTATCAAATCCATAATCATCAGCAATTGAAATTGAAAGTAATGGGTATATAGCTGTATGACCAGTACCTATATCTAATCCTAAATAAGAAGAGTCGCCACCACTTCCACCAAGTCTCAAACTTAACTCATTCTCACGAATCTTTAATAAATCCAATATAAACTCAACATAGTATAGCCTATTATTAATCCTAGGACACAACTGATTCGAATCAATCTTTAACTTTAAATCAAATTTTAAATCAAGCACAGACTCTGTAAAATCAATTAAACCTTGATTTGAATTGAAAAATTCATACTTCCCTGTACCTTCATTCAAATATTTAACCAAAGATGGATTGAACTTAACCAAATCTGGAAATGGCACATCATTCATAGTGATACCACAAGACTGGAAGGAATACAAATTTGTATAAAGTATTAACAAATGGCTATAAGCTGTATATATATATATTAATTATAATTAAATATTATAGTCGCGTCTATCGACGCATAAATACTCAACTGAAAACAAATTTTAAAGTGAAGAAAAATTTGAAATATAAAATACCCCCCACTCAAATAATCTTCCTACTTCTTTCTATAATACAATATAATACAATATAGTACAACTCCCAACATGTCAAACGTACTAGACCAATTAATTCTACAAGACGTTGCCAATATATGCACAGAATCATTCTTAAACTATAATAAATGTGTACTACAACCACCACCAACACCAGATTTTAATCCACGTACAGACTGTTTAAAACATCAATTTGAACTACAAAAATGTATCAAAGAAAAAGTGCCAACATTTCAAAAAATTCAAGAAAATTGTTTCCAAAAAATTAAACTATATGAAACTTGTCTACTAAAAAATCAATCAAACTCAAGTGCAAAATGTATAGATCAATTAAATGAATTGAGAGAGTGTGCTGAAGAACAATTGGAAATTAAAAAATAATCTCTCCCCCTTTCTATAGACCACAAAACTTAAACTAGACAATATATATATACTGTATATTGTATTACAATATTCAGTACATATATATATTATATAGTAATAGATAAATAAATGTATTTAATCAAAAGCCACTATAATAGGCCATCGGTACTATAAAACTAAAATTCAGTATATATTACATAATCAATTATTTAGCGAACTGAGCCGTAAAACTTAAAATTACAGACAGACAGACAGACAGACAGACAGACAGACAGACATAATTCACCACGTACGTAGTACGCATTGCATTGTACATGAAAGGAGTCAAATTTTTTGGGGAAGAATTGCGATTGATTCATCTCATTAAAATCATATGACGAATTTGCAAAGGCCGTACACGCGTTATACGTAAAATTGCACACCCGCACGTATAATTTTAGCTCAGGGAAAAAAAAATTCACCGGTTACCGGTAATTTTTATAAATTTATACAAATTGGGAAATTTCAATAGGAAGTGCCGTTCTCTATCAAATAATTTCCATTTTGGGAATTAAACTTTAGAAAGATTGTAAAGATTAACTAAAATTATATTAATTTAATTGGTTTATTCTTTTATCTTTGATTTATATTTATGGAATATTATTAAACAATGGTAAGGTTATATATATTATATAGTATATTACTATATACTATATACTATATAACGTATTATGTATATATGTATATTGACAGGAGTATTATATATATATCTTCTTACAGATTGCATTTGAGATCTTCCAATTATTAATTGGCTGTGAGGTTTATTGGTTTTTTTTTTTTTTTTTACAAATTTTTAAATTGATTTTTTTTTCCTTTTATATATAACTGTAGTCATATATCCTGATTTAAATCATTTCTTTATACTTTCTTTTTGTATAATTATTTTGTTTTTTTTATTCCTTCTCATATCAATAAACAACAATGAGATTTTCAATTTCAATTTTAACTGCAATTGTTGCAGCAGCAATGAAAGTTGGTGCAACCACCAACGCTACTCACTTAGATGAAGATTTAGAATGTGTTGGTACTTTTATCTTTGGTAGACACAATGATAGAGTTGTTAAACCAGCTAACTATTTAACCACTTATGGTGCTACAAGACAAGTTGCTTCAGGTAACTACTATAGAAAAAGATACTTTGGTTTAGATGCTGATGGAAATAGTGTTGATTCAGATTATGTTATCAGTGGTTTAAATGCTGAAGGTTACTATGTCTATGGTCAAACATATTCTCAAGCTCCAGCTTCCACAGTTATTGAATACTCTCAAATGTCATTCTTACAAGGTTTTTATCCACCTTCTACAGCTGTTGATACCGTTGAATCTTTAGAAATTTCTCAACAATCTGAATTATCAAACGGTTCAAATGTTGTCTCTCCATTTAATGGTTATCAATATGTCTTTATGGATACTCAACAAACCGATTCTAAAGGTTACTTCTGGATTAGAGGTGATGATTTATGTCCAAATAGTGATGCTTCAGTTGATGCTTGGGCTGAATCTGATGAATTCCTTTCTAGAAATGAATCAACTTTTTCATTCTATCAAAGTTTAGAAGATGTCTTACCAAAAGGTGCTTTCAAAAAATGGAAGTTAAACTATGGTAATGCCGTTAGTATTGCCGATTACTTCTATGTTAACTCAATCCATAATGAAACTTTAGCTGGTCAATGGAATGATACTTTATTACACCAAATTGCCACTTTAGGTGATTCTTACCAATGGGGTATCACTTTTGATCCAACCGATAAGTTAAACGATTTCACTATTGGTGGTCAAAGTATGTTAGGTGCCGTTTACAAATACTTAAACACAACTTTAGTTGCAGGTACTCCATATGTTAACTATTTCACCGGTGCTTATAATACCATGTTCCAACTTTTCGGTTTAATGGACTTGTATGAAATTAGTGATAATTTCACCGGTATGCCAGATTACGGTGCAACTTTAGTTTGGGATTTATTAAACTCAACATCTGGTGAAACTTATGTTCAATTCTCTTTCAAAAACGGTACCGATGATACTGATACTTTAAACTCTTACCCAATGTTCAATGGCTCTTCTACTTTAATGAAATGGTCTGAATTTGAATCAACCATTAAGAATTATTCAATTACCACATTGAAGTCATGGTGTAATGCTTGTAATTCAACTGCTACTCAATGTACCAAATTTTCATCAACTTACTTAGAAGCATCTGCTTTAGAAAGTTCTGGTGTCGATTTGAAAGAATTATCAACCGGTGACTATTCATCATTAGATATTTCAAGTGGTAGTAGTTTATCAAATGCTGGTGCTGGTGGTATTGGTGCTGGTGTTACCATTGGTGTCTTTTTAATCGTTGGTTTATTAGGTTACTTGTTATACAAGTCTAAAAACTCAAAGAAGACTGCTGAACCTGTCTTACCAACTTCTACCCCTGCTCCTGCTGCTGCTGATAAGAACTTTTCAGAAACTGATTCTAGTTCTCTTCACTCAACTTTAAAATCAGCTACTAATTGATTTTAATTGAAAAGAGAGTTCAAATTTTTATATATCTCATTGCTACTGAGTTTACAAAAATTTCCCCACTTTTTCCTATACTTTGTTGTTCTTTTTCTTTCCCTCTTTTCTCCCTTTAATTTTATTTATTACATTGTTTTGTTTCTCCGTTAGTATATAATAATCCTTTTTTTGCTGTGTCTGTTCTGTTGTTGTCGATCTGGCATCTTTTCAACTATACAAAAAAAAAGAGGGATTTATTTATTTAGTTTAATTTTATATTTTATTTATTTTTTCCTTTTTTTCTTAATTAATTAAACCCTTTTTAATCTTTTAGTAATTACACGACATTTTAAAAGAAAATTTTTGAGAAAAAAAAAATTTTTCCATTTCGACATAAAAAGAGAATTTTCTTTTTCTTCTTCTTTTTATTTAATATCTAATGAAATTTTCTTCTTTTCTTTACAACAATCACCAGCTTTACATTGACTAATAAGTTGTAATTCTTCCACTTCTCTATTGGTCTCATTTTGTCTGGGAGAGGGATTTCATTTCAAAAGAATGGAAAGTAGTACTTTGTTCAGTTAACTATTCTTTTACTTCAGTGTTTGGTCGACTCTACAAGTACTAGTACAATTTGTAAACTATTAAATAAATAATTTCTTTGATATTAAACATATATAATAAATCTATATACATTATTCTGAAACATCATTATACTCATCATCTAAAAATACAGGTTTAAAGTCAAAGTTATAAGGACAATCGATATCCTCATTGTCAAACTCATCCAACCATTCGCTCGGTTGGTTCAATTCACCTTGATTTGATAAATTTATAATTATCTTTATTGACTCATCATAGTTTTCATAGTTATGACCTCCAGTATACTCTTTAAACATTAATTTAAAGTAAAAAATCAATGATCGTAATCCACGTAGATATCCATAATCTGCTCTTCCTTCATGAACAGGTGGGAAAGTTGTATTCGGTGGTAGTGGTTCATTAGATATGACACATTGGGCAAAATCAATCATACGGACAATTAATGTTGATTCTCCAATTGGACTTTCTCTGTCTATATCACTATCAAACATTAATAAAATTGATGATCCATAAAGTCTATAATCTGGTAACTTCTTAAATGTCAATTCTAATTCTTTTAAAAGTTCAATTAATTTAGGTAGATGTTTAACAATTGAATAAACTGTTAAACCATCGTATAAAAATCTTGAAATTGATCTAACCATTTGTTCTCCAATTTTCAATTCTCTACCAAAATATTTATCCCTTTTAATAAATGTCTTAGTCTTAACATCCCAAACTTGCATACCACAAATTCTTGTACCTAGTTGTCTAGATGTTGTTTGATAACATTTCTTACGTTGAGATATTTTTTTACTTTGTTTAGCTTCAACTCCATATTGTCTTGTACCCATTTTTAAATCTAAGACACATGGATGTTTCATACCACTTGTTAAATCTTCAAGTAAGATAAATCTTTCAAATCTAGTATGTTTTCTTGGTTGTGGTGGAATTTGTGGAGGTTGTTGTTCGATATTTGTTGCTATTTCTTTAACTTCCGCTTCATTGTAGTCGTCGTCGTCTAATATAGCATTCTCGTTATCCATTAAAAATATATCTTCGTCATTATCGTATTGGTTTGTGGGGAAAGAATCATTTGTTTTAGGTATTCCTTTGATACCAGATATTATTTCCTCTCTAGTTGAAAATTCTTCACTATCTGCTATACTTCTTAAATCCAATAGAGAATTATGTTGATGCTGTTGTTTAAGACTTTTATGTGGTTTGAGATCAGATGCCTCCTCTTTAATAATTGAATCATCTTTATAATCAGAAACAAATGAAGATGCTCTTACTAATTGTTCTCTAATAAACTTGTTACTTCCAGTACTATTAGTTGAATATCTATGGTGACGTTCACTGGATTGTCTTCTTAAATTTTTCTTGTTCTTCACTTTATTGGCATACTCTTTGATCGGTGCGAAAACTTCAGTTAAAACCAGTTCTTGTAATTTTCTATTAACAGTTGTGGCACCTAAGGACTCAGAAAAAGATTCTCTCTTTTCAGCATCAACCCTTGGAGAACCAGTCAAACTTTGCGATGCAGATTTTAAAAATGAAGAACTTGTCTTTAAAGAATCTTGAAGTAGATAAGATTCAATAGACGGTGCAGATGTTGAGTAATGACTCCATAAAAATTCTGGAACAATATGTTTATTATCTTCAAGTACAACTTCAGGTGCAAATTCTTCTTTTGGTATCGTGGTATTTCCTCCAGTAGCTACTTTAGGTGTAACTTCAAGATTTGTTGGTGTGTTTGCGTTTTGGAGTGAATTCATATCATTGGTAGGATTATATTTACTATCGTCAGGAATTGTAGCTGTATCATCAAGATCATCAACTAAACTACTGTATCTAACATTTAACACACCAATATATCTAGGCATGAATCTTAATAGTTCAGGATGTATTGCCTCAATATTTTCATACCACATATTTTCACGATTAACCAACGCTTTACAAACGGCACGATGACTAAATTTGAAAATAGCTGTATGACCACCAACTTTGTTTTTAAAAGGTTGTAAATTCACAGCTAATGGGAACTTGTTGTCATTGGAAAAAGATTGATATTCATTTCCTTGTTCATGCTCAAATTCTTGTGGTTGTGATTGTTCTTGCTGTTGTTGTTCTGGTTGTTGTTGTTGTATTTCTTCCATTTGAATTCTTTTCTCTATAGATTTATTATCAACGTCGGCATTGAATGACTTTATAGAAGCTCTCGAACTTGAATGTGATCCTTTATTTGTAGTTGATAATTCATCTATATCGGTCACTTTAATACCCAATCCTATTCTTTTTTGTTGATTTTCAAATTCAATTGCTTCTTCAAACTCTTCTATCTCACTTAAAACGTCAACGTCATCTGTGTTATGATCAAACTCTGCTGCAGCAGTTAAATGTTCAGGAACTGCTTTATTAGTAGAGTCAACTGGAGTGTGAGGGAAGTATGTAGCAGAAGAAACTGGTTCTAATGAAGGTAGAGAAGTTGAGTATATTTTGGAAGAACCATGATGATTATTATCAGCCGGAATTGAGTATCTTGAAGGATCTGAATCTACAGAAGTTCTAGCTACTGATTTATGTCGATATTTGGGTAAGTTGGGACTAACTGCAGGAGGTAATAATTGGGATTCATCTTTCCCTTCAAATGGATGATTGAAAAATTGTTGCTGTGGTAGTTCTTGATGGTGATGATAATGAGTATCAGATGTATCGTTTACAGGTCTTTCTAATTCAAAAGTTTCATGCTGTTCTAAATGAATTGTGGACTCTAACAACTTTGACAGTTTAGAAGAATGTTCAGATGATTCAGAACCTCTGAAAAGCCTTAATGATTTAGCTGCTTTTCTACCTGCTAGATTTAATGAAGGTGTTTGATTATCTTTCAATTGTTTATTAGAATGATGCTGTGCGTCGATAATTGGTGCGAAATTTTCAGATTCACCAGTATCCTCTGTTTTTGAAGAAGAATGTCGTTTCTCAGGTGTACTAGTAGGCCTTATATCACTCATCTTTAATATTTGTATAAAAAATTGCTGTTATTTTAAAAGAAAAACAAAAAGGGAGGGGTATGGAGAGGAGAGGTAGGGGTAGAAAGAAAAAAAGTAAGATATAATGTTAAATCAAGTTGGCATTTGAGTACACAAGAAAATGAAATTATAAAATTTCAACGTCCAATGTCCCTAAGTCTACCAGTATAACAAATAACTCCCCCTGTATCCAATTATACTAATTAATCCAATTGAATATTTCTTCAAACGAAAAAATTCAAATTGAAATTACAATGATGGGGTAAAAGGTAAATCCAGCTAAAACACAATTAAACAAAGTCTGAATAAAATCCCCAGTAAAATTTATTGGTTAAAACAGTAATAATATTAATGTGACTAACTAATTCAATCGTCTCTTAAATACACAAGTATATTTAATGAATATTGAAATCAAAATAAAGATAATAATAAAAAGAATAGCTTATAAAAAAGCCCTTTTATCATTTATTTTTTTTGTTTTAACAAACAAAACAAAACAAAACAACAAACCTTCAGAAATTTAAAAAAAAATAAAAAAAAATAAAATTTTATATCGCATTATGTAATATATTATGTCAGTCACATTTCATATGTCAAATTAATTTAATGGATTATTTTATATAGTAAAGATCAGTATAGTAACTTGTCTAAGTTTCAATATTATAGGGATAGATGGGGGATGGCAGTTATTAGATTGTAGTTTCTAGTTAGTGGTGTCCGTTCAAAGGGAATTGAAGGTACAGATCTCTCTGTGATAACTTCCCCTTTAGTTTTGATCTTTCATCAGTCTATTGCACAGATGTTTGAAAAATATATTAAAGTAAAGTATCGTAGTGTAAAGTATCATAGTGTAAAGTATCATAGTGTATAGTATCATAGTGTATATACTTTACACATATATTAATACTATTAGGTTATGATGAGCTTTAATTAGCTAAACTATATAGAATATAAAAAATTAGACATTTCAAAAAAATAAGAGGTCGTACCCGGATTCGAACCGGGGTTGTCCGGATCAAAACCGAAAGTGATAACCACTACACTATACAACCTGTTAGTTGTTTGTTTTTAGAAGTGGACAGCTACGAATTACTAAATCTCTGTGTAGAAATCTGTTAACCAATGTATTTGAAAATCTCCTAGTAGACTCATCTTTAGTTATTCGCTAAATTTGTGTTGAGTTATTGGTAAATTGTGCGTATAAGATATAGATTATGTTTTAAATATGTACTTTAACACTATGGTCATTGTTTTAAAGCCGGTCAAAAGATAATATAAATATAATTTATTTATTTAAATTACTTATTTAAATTACTTATTTTACTAATTTAGTATTATGAGCTCAATTCATATTCTAATATTGCTGAAATTATAATGTTTAATATCAAATAATGAAATTCTAGCTAGTATAAGTTACAATATCATTAACCTATTGGTTTTAGGCCCCAACCTCGACAAATAGGTACTGAGGTATCTTGTTGGGATCTAAATACTAAATAGTATTTTTTACTGTTATAGATACTCGTAAGTTTATTATAACTTACAGTATCTGCTATCAAGTAGTTACTTAGTATAAAATATATATTATAATGGATTCAACTTATTAATAAAGATTTAGGGGAGAAATAATTGTTTATATGGGAATCTGTAAATCTTTATTAAATTATATAAATTATATAAAGTAGACGTTATATATACAATAAGCCATATGAATAACCTGCTTGGTTCTGTATTAAAAGAGGGTGCATGATCAAATAAAGGACTGTACTTGTTAGAAAGTCGTAGTAGTTTATCCTCTATTGATATACCTAGAAGTTTCTTGCCTTCCCAATTTTCATCAACTTCTTCAAGGTAGCCAGTCTCTTCCAGGTTGTAAATCCTTATAAGTGAGATAATTATTAGTTGATCTTGAAACTATCCTACTTGTAGGAACTGAACCAAATTTCCCCTTTATATATCTCTTTTGTAATCCGATAGGGTTTACCACTTTGGTATTGAGCCTCCATGACTATTGTGCAGACTTCATATGACTTGTTATAGAGTTCCCATTTTCTAAATATATTTCATCTAAGGTCCTAAGCGCCTCAATTTCTGGCTTCATCCATTCTGGGAACTCATAACTGACATTAGCTCTCCGTTTAGCGCTGTCTATACACTGTTGTATAAGTTTCAGTTTAAACTCTTCGCTTCCTTTTAAATATCGAAGGCATTGAACAACGATAGGTTGCTTTTTTGTATGATGATTTGTATAGTCCAGTAGGTATGAGCTAATTTGTTGTAAAACTCGGCGTTAAAGAGAAGATGATGACAATGGAGGTGAAGAGATATTTTTAGCTAATGTAAACAGGGCAGATATATGAGACGATATTGATAATACTATTGTTGTATTGGAATGTTTGGAATTCTGTGGTCGATTTTGCTTCTCCTCTTCTCTCCGTGTAAAATGGAAAAAGAACTGAACATCCTTTTGCTGGTTAACGACTTGTGATGAGTAGTCAAATCTAAAGTTTAGTTATAGGTTGATGAACCATGAAAGTAATTCCCTAATATATCCTCTAGGAACTTCAGTGTTGACTTTTGTAAATAATATTTATTTGTCTTTTCCCTGGAAAAATAAACGCCGAGGTATTTTCTTTTGTAAAGTTGAAGTTGATACTACCTTTTCACGCTGAAGGATCATAACCTATATTGAATAGAGAGAATATTATCCTTTAGATAGAAAATGTTTTAGATGATGAAACATTGTTATAAAGAACTGTAATAAAAAAAGAGAAAGAAAGAAAGAAATAAATAAAAGAAGGAAGGAAAGAAATATTAAAAGAAGGAAAAAGAGGTCCTTTTTATAGTCCAAAAAATAATGAAGAGGATGGAAGAAGTAAAAGTCTAAAAAATTAAAATTAAGCGCCAGCTCTCAAAATGGGATTTATGAAGCGTGTGATTTTAATGATTTATTAGATAATTTATTAGATAATTTATTAGATAATTAAAAAGTCTGTAGTCAACTCAGGAGCATAAACTAACCTAAAAAAGGTGAACTCAGTAGTAAGTACATTACACATAAAGCTGAATTTAGGATAGCTATAAACTTATTACAAGCTAGAAGAAAATGTTAACCATGCTGTGATCTAAACAGTATTTTTACTATTATAGTTTCCTAGGGTATCATCTGATAGTCAGTGAGTCACCAGCCAAAGTGTACTCAGAGGTATATATCTTTATTCTTATGCATTTTAGCAGGATTTAGTATAGCTAATGTCTTATCTGGACCCGAAGGAGCGTATCAACGATTGGGTCATTCTTACCGTCCCTTCCTTAATTGTGTAGGGCAATGAATGTGATACGAAAATGTCAGTTACAATATCATTGACCTATTGGTTTTAGGTCCAAACCTCGATACTCTTTATCTTTCTGTGATAGAAAGGAGGGTATACGTACTACAACTTGAGAAATAAGTTGTTACTAATTGTGGCTAGAGAATTTCTCTGCTAATCATTGAAACAAAGATATTGAATAATAACGATTAAACAGACAAGAATAAGTCAATAAAGACCTCCAATTATGATAAACAATTGTAATTAGATTCCAAGATAAAGGCAGTTAAGTTAATTGTAAAAGTTTAACGGATAAATGAAAGGTAAAAGTGTATTTTTAACTAAGAGGAGCTTTGTCATCCCATAGTGAATATTACGTAAGAAAACACAAAAGTAAAGATTACATGGTCTTACCAATATTGGAGCAAGATAAAAATTATATGACAGGATGTAAAATCGTGTAAAGAAGATATATAAAATATCTAGTTATTACATAAGTATTTACATAACCTTATACTAAATAAACTTAAAGATCATATAAAACAATCCTTAAAAACTAACATCTAATTCCGATATAGTGTAACGGCTATCATGGTCCGCTTTCACCGGGCAGACCCGGGTTCGACTCCCGGTATCGGAATTTTCTTTTTTTATTGTTTCACCAATAATATTTTTTTCCTCTTTCAATCACGGAGTATTCCCCATTCTTCCGACATAAAAATAAAAATAAAAAACAATAGAACAATATATATAAGATTAATTAATTAAAGAAAATATTTTTAAAATTAATTAATATATTAAATAGACCCGTCTATAGACGTGTATCATGATGTAACCACGTATTACGTATAACATAGATTTTATAGGGTGCCGTAATCGCATAATCAATCAAAGGAAACCAATAAAACGGCGTTTTAAAACGATTACATAAACACATTTTTTTTTACAAAACAAATGGGCTGTGTTGTAAAATTTTTTTTTTATTTTTTTGCTTTTTTTTTCTCTTCTGCCAACGAAATTTAAAAGGGGAAATTTTTTATGGAGTTTTTATAAGGAGTTTGAAGCGATCGTAAGAGGAAGTGTGAGGGCTGTTTATTCTTTTTTTATAGGCAAATATATATATAATTGTTTTTGTTTTTTATTCAATTTTTAGATAAGGTATAGATATATATATTATATTTATATACATTACACATACATACATACATACATACACAATGTTAAGATCACAAATAAGATCATCTTCAAGACGTTTAAAGGTTGTTTCGTCTTTAAATTCTATTAGTAGAATTTCTACTATTAGACCAATTAATAGATCAATTCAAACATCAGTTAGACCAACATTAAATTCAAAAAATTTTATACAAACTTTAAACAAGAGTAATTTTAAATTATTTGTTAGAGGTAATGCTCAAGTTGTTAATGTTCCAGAAATGGCTGAATCAATTACTGAAGGTACTTTATCATCATTTGATAAAGAAGTTGGTGATTTTGTCTCTGCTGATGAATTAATTGCTACAATTGAAACTGATAAGATTGATATTGAAGTTAATGCTCCAATTTCAGGTACAATTACTGAATTTTTAGTTGCTCCTGAAGATACAGTTGAAGTTGGTCAACCATTATTAAAGATTGAACCAGGTGAAGCTCCAGCTGGTGGTGCTGCTCCAAAGAAGGAAGCTGCTCCAACTCCTGCTGCTGCTGCTGCTGCTCCAGTTGCTGCCGCTGCCCCAACTCCAGCTGCTGCCGCTGCTCCAACCCCAGCTCCAAAGAAGGAAGCTGCTGCCCCAAAGAAGGAAGAACCAAAGAAGGAATCTACTCCAACCGTTGGTGCATTCTCTAGAACTGAAGAAAGAATCAAGATGAACAGAATGAGAATGAGAATTTCTGAAAGATTAAAGGAAGCTCAAAACACTGCTGCTTCATTAACCACTTTCAATGAAGTTGACATGTCTTCATTAATGGAAATGAGAAAATTATACAAGGATGAAATTTTAAAGAAGACTGGTACTAAATTTGGTTTCATGGGTGCCTTTTCTAAAGCTTCAGCTTTAGCTGCTAAAGATATTCCAGCCGTTAATGGTGCCATTGAAAACAATGATACTATGGTTTTCAGAGATTACGTTGATATTTCAATTGCTGTTGCCACTCCAAAAGGTTTAGTTACTCCAATTGTTAGAAATGTTGAATCAATGTCTGTTTTAGAAATTGAAGATGAAATTTCAAACTTGGGTAAAAAGGCCAGAGATGGTAAATTAACTTTAGAAGATATGACCGGTGGTACTTTCACCATTTCAAATGGTGGTGTCTTTGGTTCATTATACGGTACTCCAATTTTAAATGTTCCTCAAACTGCCGTTTTAGGTTTACACGGTGTTAAAGAAAGAGCAGTTGTTGTCAATGGTAAAGTTGAATCTAGACCAATGATGTACTTAGCTTTAACCTATGACCACAGAATGTTAGATGGTAGAGAAGCTGTTACTTTCTTGAAGACTGTTAAGGAATTAATTGAAGATCCAAGAAAGATGTTATTAATGTAAATTACTTTTCTTCCCTTTATTAATTCCAAGTGTGTGTGAGAGAGAAGGGTTATAATTGTCTTTTAAATTCAATTAGAATTTTAAATCAACATTGTCACATTTATAAGTACTGACACTTTGACTTTATTTATATTTTTCTATAAACTGATTTTTGTTGTTTTTTATTCACTTCCCTTCCCTTCCCTTCCCTTCCCTTGCACATCACCCCTTCCCCCTATAAATATTTTTTTTACCTTCACAAATTTGTTTTTTTTAAATTTTTTTTTAAACTATATATTTTTATTCAACTGATCCCCCCAACAAACAAACAAACAAACAAACAAATTCTATATATTCATATATTCATATTTATTATTATTTATAATCCGTTTCTTTGTAAAAAAATAAAAAAAAATTAGTAAAACACGAAAACTTTTTTTTTCTCGTCTCTATGCGTATAACCTCCGCAGAATATAAAAAATTATAACGAATTTTTTCATTAATAAAAGGGGAAAGAGTTATAAAAGAAGATAAACAGTTCATCTCATACTGATTGAACCAATGTTACATGCTACTAAGAATGGTCTTAGTATAGCCAATGACTATGTCATTGTAATGCTTCATTTAAGACTTAAAGAAGTACAGAAAAAGTTACTGTTAAAATCAATCAATAGATTCAACCATACTATAGATACAAGAATTAAAGAAGTGAAAGAAGGTTACTTTAATGGTGTTTCAATCCCATTCACAAGCGGTGAAACTATTCCTGTGTTCCCATATGACTTACCATATGAAGCTCTTGTCAATGGATACTCTATAAATGAAGATACTAAACTAATGATAGATCCATCGATGCTTAACATGAACTGTAGATGGCCTATTAAATTTGCCAATCCTTCGTTGTCCGATTTAAAAATACACACATACGATTTCCACTGTTCTTTAACGCCCACTATCATGTTTGATAACTCAGTGGCTCCTAGTGAATTTCAACACAATCTATCAAAATTGTCAAATTCTTTACTAAACGATTCAAATGTTAAACCAATAACTGTGAAAGTTGATAACTCATTCAAGATTTTCACTAGAGTCGATTACTCTAAATTTTTCATGGCTTTACCGTTAAATTTTGATACAAAGACAGAGTTGAAATATATATACGACAAGACAAACGAGTTACGATTTTCAAATACTGATTCAGGTTTTGCCCCTGGAGAATATGACAGTGGGAAAAAAATTTCAAGACCAAAATTAGAAGGATTACATATAACATTGGGGGTATCATCCCTTACACAATCGGAAACAAGTGTAAATCAATTTGGAATGTATGAATTATACTATTTAAATGAAGTTTTACTAAAATCAAAAGAAGAAATATTATCAAAGTATGGTAATATTGGTAGAAATTTATCAGAAATATCAGACTGTAAAATTGGATTAAACGACCAAGAAATTGAATTATTAACAACTGTATCATCTGAACTAACACTATCACGTAAACAGAACCAACTAAGATACAAATTTGCATAGAGCTGAACTTGAACAATAATTAATATCCCCTTTTCCCATATAATTAGACAAAAGACAAAAGGACTAATTGTTATCTTATCTAATCAATAATATTACATAATTGATGACATAACATTTTTTTTGAAAAACTTCTCTGTGTAGAGATGTATATGTTTTTTTAAAAAGAAAATTTCAATGTTTACATTTTACCCAATTAGGAAAAATCAGATATTTAACGCTATTTTAATTGAATCTTTTTTATTTTTTATTTATTTAATTATTCCCTTATTTGGGTGAAATTCTCTAAATTAGATGTTTATTAAATTTTTCCTTTAATTCTCTCTAGTTAGAAACTTGCATTATCAATTTGTTATTATAGTTTATAGAAGAATTTTTTTTTTGTTAGTTTTTTTCGTTAGTTTCTTGTTTACTTTCACTCCGTGTCTTAACTCCCTCTTTTTACTCCTTTTGTTCAATCTTATAATTCAACTGAAATTTTGGTAATTTGACAACGAGTAGAGTTAGAATACAAAGAGAGCTAAAAATATATTTATACAAAAGAGAAATTTAACTTCCCTGTCTTGTCTCATCAACATCATCATCCATCATTTTTTTACTATTGTGAATACTGAAAAACCAACCTCTAGAATTATCTTTATTACAATCTTTGTAATATAGACCCACATTCCTTTAATTTTCTAACTAGAGTTTGCGTTTTTTTTTCCAAAAAAAAACTTCTATCCCCCCTTTCCCCTCCCGTTGTTCCTTTTCCAATTAAAACCATATAAGAAATACCTTCAATAGAGTAATGTCAGGTTGGAATAATCCATTTGTTGAATCGGATCTTCCATATACTTCTGAATTTAAAACTTTACCTCTTCCTGATGATAACTTTGGATTTGATCCAGTAGTTGTTGAACAACTACCTACAATTGCATCAGCTACAAATTCTAAAAATCATGATTATAATAATTCAAATAGTAATGAAGATATAGAATCAATTTTATTTGATTTAGGTATCTCTGAAGCAAATTCGTATCAACATGATTTTGATAATGCAATTTCAACAAATACTGGATCTCATGATTTTACTAGAAAACATACAAGAAAGATAAGTGGATCTGCTATATTTGGGTTTATAGGTACAGGTGCAGATACTCAACTAGCCATTCCTGGTATACCATCTACCCCAGTGATTATAAGTAATAAGAAACCTGTATACAGAGATATTGAAAAATTTGATAATATAGATTTCAGTAGACAACATCAACCCATCTATACAGAAGATAATGATGATTCAAATCAAACTTCATTACAGGACTCTTATCATCATATTTTCCAACAGCAACAACAGCAAAACCATAATACCCCCCATGTGCAACAACAGTTACCACCTCCAATATCTTATCAGAATGCTGAACTAGTAAATGGTCAAAGTAATATCCCAGTGACATCAAAACAGCCACCTGGGCAACCAGATTATTTCTTCACTGGTACTGAAGGTGGTTATAAATTCCCACCAGATTCAAAACCACCTTCACCAATAGTGAATAGTTTTTCAGTTCAAGATTTGAAAAATTTGAGACAATTGAAAACTGAAATTGTTAACTTTGATGGATCCAAGAATTCACAATTGACAAGTAAATCACATAAGCAACAACAGCAACAAGGAAATTCTGAATATCAAAAGGAGATGGATGAAATTGATAATTTGTTGAACTACTCAGCAACTAGCAGATCATCTTCTAATACCCCAATCAAGAATTTTATGTCAATGCAACAGCAACAACAACGTGGTGGTTTAAATGAGACTCAAGATTCACTATTGAAAGGATTAACCCCAGTTAAAAACTTGAATCAAAAATTCATTCATCCAACGGGATCTCCAACTAAAAATCAATCGAGAAATTCAAATATGACAACACCATTAAAAGTGAAAAATCATTTTGTAGAATTTAAAACACCAACTCCACAGAATACCCCTTCTAAAATTAGTTGGACTCCAACTCTTGTTACTAAAAAGAACAGTTTCTCTGAAAAAGTTATCAAAGAACAAAGTATAAAATCTCCAACTAAGAAGAAGAAGCCTACTATAACTTCAACTCTTGAAACTGGTGCTTTAGATGCATACTTCAGTGGTCCTGATAAAAATGAAACTTATTGGTGTCAATATCAAAATTGTGGAAAACCTTTTTCAAGAATTTCTAATATAAGAGCACATATTCAAACACATCTTTCCGATAGACCATTCACTTGTGACGTTTGTCAAAAAGCTTTTGTTAGAAATCATGATTTGAAAAGACATTATAAAGGTCACCAAGAATATACACATGTTTGTCCTTGTGGTAAGAAATTCCCAAGACAAGATGCATTGAAAAGACATAGAATTAGAAATATTTGTATTGGTTCAATACCCGATGAGAAAGGTATTAGTAAAAAGAAGAATCCAAAGGCTAAAAACCCTAAAAATGGTCTTACCACTGCTTTACAACAGGATCACGTAAATGAAGTGGAAACTTCAGATTTGGGGAGATTGCAAAAGAAAATCGTCACAAACGCATTGGAAGAGAGAATTGTGGGAGATTTGAATAATCGTGCTCAAGATCAAGTTTACATGCAAAATATCATAAGTAATAATCAAAATATCGTGAAAGTTGAAGATTATGACAAGAGATATAATTCGATACCGATGACAAATCTAAATACTCCAGTCAGTATAAATATGTTGAATCAAAATTCTTATTTCAACTATAACAACCAAGCTGATTTCTCTAATCCAATTGATGCCGATTTTTCTTTCAATGTTGACGATTATACAGCAGGATTCCCAACTTAGCTGGTCATTGTAATTTCATATCCACTTTTTACTTCTTCTATTTCTTTCACTTGTTTATTATTTGTATTATTATTTCGCATGTTTGTTACAATCATACCATTTCCTCTTGATTCATTGCTCACATTTTCCTTTATTTTATTTTATCTTATTTTATTTTATTTTATTTTATTTTTCTTTTATTTTTCTTATTTTTCTTTTATTTTCTTTACGCTATAACTGCTTGATGCATCGCCTACATCAATTTTGATTCCGAGATACTTTAATTCTCTATATAACAATACTATTTGTATCTAATCACACACTTAACAATATAATATACCACAATATGATTAAAAACTACTATTACATTGTAAAATTTTAAGATTTAATTTATTTAATACATATTTATAGAGAAGAACAACGAAAACAAAACAATAAGATTCTAATATTAGTACAATTAGTAAGGAATACCATTAGTAAGTCTTTGGAACTCATCATAAACACCAGTTGCAAAACTTTCAAATGATTTTTTAACTAGACCTCTGACGTATTTAGCAGCTTCTTTATCATTTTTATGAGGAACAAATCTACTTCTCAAGTGTTTAATAGTAGTTGGCTTGAAACAAGGTAAACCACTTGCCAACATAGGTGACACAGCTTTGATAATGGTTTCTTGATATGGTCTACATGCTAAGAATGCCTTGACACATAATTCTTCAAACCATTTATAAGATTGTGTATCTGTTGATCCACCCAAAACATTAACCATCTCTCTAGTCAACTTGAAAGGTGATTGTTCGAATTTCACACCACCTGGAACGATATCAAAACAGAATCCAAAATCAATATGTAGAACATGACCATCACTGTCATACATGATATTACCATTGTGTCTATCTTTAATTTCTAATAAATAGGTAACAATAGAATAAGCTGCAAGAGACTTGACAAAATTATTTCTAGCCTTTTGGAATTCAGGTGAGGTTTCTGGACCATACTGAGTAATAAAGTATTCATACAACCCATTAACAGCTTCTCTACCTAACATATCTCTTGAAATTGATTTTGGTAAAACATCAATAATACCACATCCTGGTGCGGTAGCTGTAACTCTATATGGGAAGACAAAAACGTCTAAACCAGCATCTGCCCAAATGGTTCTGAAGACTGAGATCAATTGCAATGCTAAAACATCTTGTCTACAATCATCACCAACTTTGAAAATAGCACTTAGGTCTTGGACAACACTATCAATGACTTCCTCATTATCAACAACCTTTGTGACCTCTTTTTTGATCTTGAAAGTGGCCATAAATGGAGCCTTAGCATGTGATTGTAAAGGCTTACCTGATTTTCTGTTGATATCAATAACAACACCATCTGGATTACTAGGTAAATAAACACCTTCTTCAACATTTAGGAGTGCCATTTCTTCATCAATCTTGGCCTTCTTTTCAGGTTTACTCTTTTTGATATATGGCTTTAACTTTCCTGAAATACCAGTCACCCCTTCAAAGAAAGAGAATTCTTTCTCATAGTATTCACGATCAGCATCAGAGAACTTATCAACCATAGTGTTTCTAATATCATCTAGAACAGGTTTGATATCATCTGGAATAGATGACTCTTCATCTTTGAAAGAGTTAGCAGCCATATTCCAAATAATTTGATGAGCAAATAATTGAGAAACATTTGCAGTTTCCAAAATGAAACGTCTAACATATCCTAATGCTGCATCATATCTTAAAGCTTGAACGATTTGAGGAACGTAGAAGAATGTCAAGTGAGCATCATAACTCTCAAGAGATCTCAGAGTATATTGCATAATTAATGGATCCTTGTTATAAGGAGGTAAGAATAGATTTATAGCATCGACAGGGGATGCAATACCCCATAAAACTATGACACTAGAAGATGATTTACCAGAGCTTTCGGATATCAAGTAATTAACAGCGTCAGGATCATCAATGATACTGAATGGGTTATTATTGATCAAAGATCTCAATGTCTTTTCTAAAGAATGAGATTTGTAACGATCAACAAGGTTCAATGCTAATTTACCGTTAAAGTGGAAGGCATTAATTAATATCTTTTCATCAAGTTTGACTGGACAATATGAGTTAGACAAGTCACCTGAAGATAATGGGTTCAACCAAGAGGACATGAAGTTAATTTCATGGTCTAAAAATAGTAATAGGATAATTCTCTTTTGTTCAAATGAGGATCTATCGGAATACTTGATTTCACTCAAACTTTTTGAAATAAGAGTTAATAGGTTGAAATCGGCTTTAATCTTCAATTTGTTATTACCATATGGTGTTCTATGTCTTGAAGTGAACCATGATAAAGAACCATCAAAAATGGCAGTGGTTAAACTAGAGACATCTCTAGATTTCAAACTGTTGTGAACTTTTAACAGACTCAATGCAAAATTGACCAATTCAAATCTAGCCAATCTTGCAAATGGATGTAAACTAGCGTATGTTAAACCCTTCAAAGCAATCAGAACAGTTCTTGTGAACATCTTTAGAATATGATCACTTTGATGTTTACTTGCTTCGAAGTGAGATTGGAGAAGACGAATCAGTAATAGATGTGGCTTGATGTTATTTGAAGCAATTGAAGCGTTCAAGTCAATCTTTTCTTTATTTGTTGGCATATACTCCATGGTACCATACCTGGAATCTTTAATATCATATTGTTTAGAGTACAAACCTTTTTGAAGTTTAATAGACTGCTCAAAGTTGACAAGAACCTCAGAAAGAACTAAACTAGAGACAGATGGTTTTTCTTTCATAATTGAAATCCACAGATTGATACCAACATCCATGTCGTTTGGTGTAAAACGAATGAATGGAATGGCCACGATATCTCTGATTAGATTAGTAAAGCTTTCTTCTTTAGCCAAAACAACTAGACCTGTAGCATTTCTAAGAGTAGTACTGAATAAGTTACTATCAACCTTTTCATGAGAAATTAAGCTGTTCTTCAAATCAATCAACTTGGATTGAGTGACTTCATAGATTGATATTGGGCCTGCTAAGTTGAACGCAGTTAATCTTTCAGAAATGTCTGATCTAATATCACTTCCCCATGGGAATTGAGACAGGAATGTTGCAGTGGTATTTATTTTTCCAGAATCAGCTCCATCTAAACTGGCCAATTCTCTATCAATAGGTAAGATCTTTCCTCCCATTTCTAAAGCAAACGAAACACCGTAGTTAACTTTATGGTGAACAGTAGAGTCTGCCTTAGAAATATAAGAGTGAAGTAGAGTTTTCAAATCTTGCTTCGCCTTTATTAAACAGTGGAGAACCCATCTTTTGGCGCTGGAGGTGAAAATATCAAAAGTATTATGACGCCATTTATAAGAATCCGATAAAATAAGTGAAACGTCTGAAATGGTAGACTTGAATTCAATCTTTGGATCGTATTCATTGGTTTCTGCATCAACAACACTTTGAAATAGCATACTTAAAATTTCTAATAATGCAAACAAACTATTTTCATGGCATAAAAGGGCAGGACAGCGTGTGATTAATAATTCTGTACATTGGTATGCAGCATTTTGTAAGGTATAGTCTCTGTGGCAACAATATGTAATGACTTGTTTTAACTGATCTGTAGTTTGTGCAATCTTGAATGAGCTGGAACCACCTCTTTGAATACGTCTGACGTATTGAGACGCAAGATAGAAAGCAATTGATCCTAAATAGTCTTGAAGACCTGCAATTGCGATTGATGGATCTGAGATATACTCTAAGATTGTTGAACAGTTACCAGTATCGACACGTAAACTTTCTAACATCAAACTTGAAGCTAAGAAAATAACCTTAGGCTTTGAAATTTGTGTTTCAAAAACTTTGGCATCAAAAGATTTGGAGGTAATTATTGATCCAATTACATCTTTATGTAATTTCTCAGTATGTTTAGAAGTTCCACGTCTTAAAACAGTATTCATTTCGACTGATGTTTCAGTTCTGTTCCACGACTTTTCAGATGCTAAAGCTGGAGAATTATGCGCTATTCTTAATAAACTTTCACGATTCTTTTCAGTTAAGTCAGAACCATGAGAGAAACCATGAATGGCTAAGTTGAACCAAGTATCTTTAAACAAGTTGATAGTTTCCTTATCAGTAGAGATAAGTGGAATTTCATCAATATCTGGTAGTAAGTGGGCTAAAGGTTTCAAATATAAGGAAATTTGGGATGCAGATATGGTAATATCACTGTTTGATCTGTGATGTTTTAAGTCTTCAACATCATCTCCTTTAATAATTATAGCAGATAGTAACTCATGTAAATAAACTTTATAAAGTTCACTAGATGGTTTTTTAGCAACAGCTTGTGAAAATTTGGACCAGACTGAGATCATACGTTCAGCATGATGAGATGATGCCAAATCAAAGAAGTATCTAACAACAACCAAAAATTCACGTTTTTCCATAACGTCAACAAAATCAATAAGACCTTCTAATAAAAATAGATTTAGTTCATTAGTACCCTTTTTGATTTTTTGTGATAAGATTGTAACAGCCAAAATATTTAAGGACTCATCTTCACACTGTTTAGCAATTTCCAAGACTGCTGCAATGACATTTTTGTAAATGATTGGTTGAGAATCAAGAGAAACTGAACCTTGATATGATTCAGACAAGGAGTGGAAACTTGCATTATTATCGGAGACTGAAAATGATGGTCTCAAATCAATTTGATAACCATTTACGTTACTGTTAGTTAATTGTTCTCTTGTACCTGGTAATAGGTTAGTCAATCCATAAATGGATGAGACCATATCATCAGATGTTAAATCTTTCAAAGAGTAAGTCAAATATTTGGCCAAAGCTTTAACAACATTCACATCTAAGACTGGTAAAGATAAAACAGAAGGGAATGATCTATTCAGACGTAAACCAACAACATTGTCGTCTTTTGAGACCAATGCAGCAGATGCATAAACACTTGGTAATAATTCTGAATTAACCATTTCAATTGTTTCACTAGAAGGAGTTTCATTAACTTTGTAAATTTGTTCCAGGTAGTCATTAACAAAAGCTATCAGGAAACTTGATTCAACAACTGAAACTTTATAACCAAGAGATAATAATTCCAATGCTGAACCTTTAATTGCATAACATGAGTTTCTACGGTTAGAAGTAGAAGCAATGATTGTATCAGGAGATTCATTGACATATTTACAATTGAAGATACATTTTTGAGATAAAACTTTCAACACTGATTTTTCAGAGGAGAATACAGAATAATCAAATTCAGAACCTGATGATAAAACTGAATCAATCAATGAAGAAGTTGAAGAAGAGGAATCTTTTATAAATGATTTAAAATATTGAAGAGCCAATTTTTGAAGTAAAAACATGAATAAAAGAGATGAAAATTCATAACCATAATCTTCAAAATTATTAATTAATTCAATATCAAGTGTTTGAGAAACATATTTAATCGATGATTCAACGTTTGCATAGAAATTTTCAGTAAAAATTGAAGTAATCTTCAACAATAATTCTGAGTTAACGATACTAATATTCTTAGTTAAACCTTGTAGCAATCCAACCAATGAGAAATAAACAGAGATATCACAGTTGGAATTGATATCAGCTACGAAAGAATCAACAAAAGATGATAAAAGTGAAGTTGTCTTTGATTTTAAAGAAGGAACATTGGAACCAAGATTTGAAATGGCAACAACTAATTTAAAAGTTAAACTAGTCCATGGATTTGGATGAAGTAACTTGAAAGTTTTAGTAGATGAATACTTTTGAGTCTTTGATTCTTGTAAATAATTTTCAAATCTAACCAATAGAATCTCTGCCTGTGTCTTATTTTTAGTAAATTCAGATCCTGTACATAGTGCTATCAAAATTTCTAATTCATCATGACTGATTGGTTTATTTGATAAATTTGATTCTTTTGTACCAGATATCAATTTCTTAAATGAAGGAGAAACAGATTCAGATAAATCTGCTGACTCAGGTGTCTTTTTAGCTGACAAAGATGCTAATTTCTCCAAAGCTTTGAGCCTAATGGTCTCTCTTTGAATACTATAAAATAAAATTAAAAGTTGCAAAACAAACCGCAAAATGTTAGTACGTAAACTCTAACTCTAGTTCAAACATATAGCAACATACCCAACAAAATCCATCTCTTTCAACTATCTGTAATCAATTGACAATTAGACAATAGGCAAAAAAGAAAAAAAAGGGGAGAAAATGTTTCTTTTCTGTTGTTTAATTTCAATTGTTTTTTTTCTTTTTTCAAAGAGACGACACGAACGAGAACGCACGCAAAAAATCTTAAAATCTGAGAATCCATTTTTAATGGGCTGTGTAAAAACAAATTAAATTTATAGAAATGTCAAATTTTACTTATTAATACTGGAATAGTAAACTTATAAATGCTAGATCTTTTTGAAAAATATACATATAGAACAATCAAAGAGAGAAGAAGAAAGACAAATAGTAAAAAAGAAAAAAAAAAAAAAAGTAAATAAAAAAAGCTATACAAAAATTATAAGAAATAGAAATAAGATCATTAAGATGTAAAAAATAATGCTATTTTATACAAACCCACCACGAAAATACGAAATACAAACGAATAAAATAAAACAAAACCTATGAGTAAGTTTCAATAAGAGTATCACGTAGGTTATCAGAGATAGCATCTGGATTAGCATCTTGTAATCTAAATATACTTTCAATAACTGATAATTCTGGAGCAGTTGTATCTAAACCTGAAACAGCTAACCAATCATTGACAACCATACCGGCACCAACGACTGATGAACCACGGTTAACAGTACCAGCAACTAAAGGCACTTGTAATAATGATGATAATTCTTCTTGATCTTGAATAGAGGTTTGTGGATGAACTATACCACCTTGGTTTGATAAAGAACAGTATGAGCCTACAAGGACATTACCTGCAATAGTTTGTCTGAAAACTTCCACACCTAAAACATCAGCGATTAATTCTTCAGTTTCTCTTTCAATATCTGGATGAACTAATGCAACATAATCGTTACAACAAATGACGTTACCTAAAGCAGATAATCTTTCTTCAACTCTTTGAATTCTAACTGAATCAGGTAAACTGTTTCTTAAATGCATTAATTCTTGATCTGTAGTTTGGGTTGGAACTAATAATCCACGTCTGTTACCAGCAGTCATTCTACCAACAATTCTGGTACCGGCGATAGTTGTATGAACAATTGGAATAACATCTCCTAATTCAGCTTCAAATGCAGAGTAGAAGTTTTCTGAACCACCAACTGCAACTAAACAGTATGAGTTTGTTAATTTGGAAAAGACACCAACTTCGTTAGAGTTTTCGAACTATATTTAAAAAAAAAAAAAAAAATGTTAGTAATTGTTCTATAAGAGAAGATGAAGAAAAAAAAAACATAATACAGCTCTTCACTACTACTACTACTTACTTGTGTTCTGGAAGCCATTTTTTCTTAATAATAATCCTTTTAATGAATATTCTAATTTGTTATTATTACAATAACTTTAATCAAAAAAGTATAACAAACAAACAGTTTATATATAAAAAACAAAATTGATTTTATTAATAAAAAAAAAAAAAAATTTATTAAAAAAAAAAAAAAATTTTCAAAAAATTTAAGTGAAGTGTACTAACCAAATTGTATTTCTGTTTTATTCCTTTTTTTAAATTTACTTGTAAATTTACTTAATTACTTGTTTTCTTTAAAATAAAATGTTTTATTATTATATTATATATATGCATGTAAATAAATGAAGATAGAGAAGGGAAGGGAATGACTAGTCCAAGTCAGGATTTTGATAATCACTATAATCATCATCAGCATCATCAGTCCAATCTTCAATATCAACGTCCATAGATTCTTCATCTTTTTCATGGTTTGGAACAACCACTATATTTTTATCATCAGTAGTAATATTAACAATTTCTTTATCTTTAACTTGTCCATTCAACATCATAACTGCTAAGTGATTCAATATTGAATTTTGAATTAATCTATTCAATGGTCTAGCACCCAAGTTTGGACTATAACCATTCTTACATAGATATTCCAATGCTGAATCATCAACGTTTAGTTTAATAGATTTAGCATTTTCTTCAAATCTTGCTTCAATTTCAGCTAATCTAATTTTAACAATTTTAGAAATTGCATGTCTTGATAATCTATTAAAAACAACAGTTGCTGAAATTCTGTTTAAAAATTCTGGTCTAAAATGACCTTTAACTGAATTCATAACTAAATTTCTAGTTTCATCGTTAATTTTAGAACCTTTTGATGCATTGATAAATTCAGCACCTAAATTAGATGTCATTATAATAATTGAATTTGAACAGTTAACTAATGTACCATCAGATGCTGTAATTCTACCATCGTCTAACATTTGTAACAAGATATTTAAAACTTCAGGTGCAGCTTTTTCAATTTCATCAAATAAGATAACACTATATGGTTTTCTTAATAGTTGATTTGTTAACATACCACCTTCGTCATAACCAATATAACCTGCTGTTGTACCAATTAATTTTGAAACTGAATATTTTTCCATTAATTCAGAACAGTCAATTCTAATCATTGATCTTTCATCAGAGAATAAGAATCCAGCTAATTTTTTAGCTAATTCGGTTTTACCTGAACCTGATAAACCTAAGAATAAGAATGATGCAGGTTGATGTGGATTTGCTAAACCTGATCTAGAAAGTCTAATTGCATTTGAAACAGCTTTAACTGCATCACCTTGACCAACCACAGCAGATGCTAATTCTTTTTCCATTGTAATCAATTTAGCATTTTCAGCTTGAGTTAATTTACTAACTGGTATACCGGTTAATTTAGCAGCAGTTTCTGCAACTTGTTCACTACCAACGACATTTTTAACCATAAATTCACCAGATTTAGATTCTTCTTCTAATGCTAAATCTTCTAATTCTTCAATTCTTTTCTTAACATCTGGAATGGCAAACATTCTTAAATCTGCAATTGTTTGTGAATCATGTCTTCTTTCAGCATCTTGAGCTTTAATTTCTAATTCATCCAATTTTTTCTTAGCTGCTGTTAATTCTTCATGACCTGCCCTTTCTTGATTAAATTTCTCTCTTAATGGAGCTAAACTTTCTTCTAGATTTTGTTTATTTTGTCTGGCTAATTCTAATCTTTCCTTTGTTGAAATATCTGCATCTTGATCTCTTTCAAGTGCATTAATTTCAACTTCTAATAATTGTAATTGTCTCTCTTTAGAATCTAACTCTTCAGGTTTTGAATCTCTAGTAACTGCAACAGCTGCAGCAGATTCATCAATTAAATCAACTGCAGAATCTGGTAATTTTCTATAGGTTAAATATCTTGAAGCTAATTGAGCAGCCGTCACTAAAGCACTATCTAAAATTCTAACACCATGATGAATTTCATACTTTGGTTGTAAACCTCTTAAAATTGCAATGGTTTCTCTAATTGTTGGTTCAGGAACATCAATTCTTTGAAATCTTCTTTCAAATGCACCATCTTGAGCAATATATTTTCTATATTCAGTAACTGTAGTGGCACCAATACAATGAATTTGACCTCTTGCCAATGCAGGTTTTAATAAATTTGCAGTATCACCTTTACCATCACCCATTAACATATGAATTTCATCAATAAATAATATAATCATATCTTTAGATTTTTCAATATCATTTAAAACACCTTTTAATCTTTCTTCAAATTCACCTTGGTATTTAGCACCGGCTTTTAAAGCACCTAAATCTAAAGAGTATAATTTAGCATTTTGTAAAACTGTTGGAACATCATCATCAATAATTCTTTGTGCAACACCTTCCACAATACTTGTCTTACCAACACCAGGATCACCAATTAAACAAGGATTTGATTTGGCTCTTCTTGCTAAAATTCTAATTGTTCTTCTTATTTCTTCTTCTCTACCAATAACTGGATCAATTTTACCTTGACTTGCTAAATCTGTCATATCAATTGCATATTTTGATAAAAATTCCAACTCTTGTGAAGAATCTGCCTTTCTACTATCAATTCTTGTATTACCTCTTAATTTAATAGCCTCTTGTTTTAAACTTTCACCTCTAATACCAACTTCTTTTAAAATTTTCGAAATTGAACTATCTTCAATTAAAGCTAATAATATATGATCTTGTCCAATATATGAATCTTTTTGTTGTGTCTTGATCTTATTTGCATTTGTTATTATATTAGCTGCAGATGATGACATTGAAGGTTCAGCATTTGATCCTTCAACACTTGGTAATCTAACCAATTGTTTATTAATTGCCCTAACAAATGGTAACCAATCAAATCTTGCCTTTTCCACAATGGTCTTTAAGTAAAGTGGTTCTCCATCTTCACTTGTTGATGGTGCCATTGCCGCAAGAAAATGAATTGGAACCAACTGTGGGTTACTATTTTGTTGACATAATGTCTGTGCACTGGTAACTATTTCCAATGCTCTATCTGTAAATTGTGTTGAATCCATTTTTATAATTGTATAATTGTATAATTGTATAATGATATAAATGATTAAGAGAAAAAAAAATATATAAATTATAAACTAAAAGAACTGATAAAAAGGGATATATTTATATAAAAGACAATCACCATATTCAATCTCTTATAAAAAAATTG
Organism: Ogataea piceae; assembly: GCA_030567815.1. NCBI lineage: Eukaryota > Fungi > Ascomycota > Pichiomycetes > Pichiales > Pichiaceae > Ogataea > Ogataea piceae. Next base: position 6,388 of record JAJLSX010000031.1, on the reverse strand, counting down.
AGAAAACTCCAGATAATTCTCGTATTAAATTTTGCTATCGTAAAAGCCGCTAGTTGCCGCTTATATAAAAAAAATTTATAAAAATTTATAAAAAATTTCTAGAATCTTCTAGAAAAAAAAAATAATTTAAAATTATAATTGATCATTTAAAAATTCTACAATTTTAGTGGCGTCAGTTGATGATTCAATCGATGGTATAACTATACCATTTAATAGTACAGTTGGTGTAATATGAATACCTAAACTTCTATGATATCTTGTAAAATATTTAACATCTTTAGCTAATTTATTACCACTATTTGAAGGTTTACCATCTTCATTTTTATAAATGTTAACCCAATCCCATAGTTTTAATTCATCAATATTGGTTAAATTTAATTTAGCCAATTTAATTAAATTTGTTAATATTTCTTTACGACTTAATTCAAAAGTTTCTGAATCGTAGTAACTTTCAATATTGTCAAATAGTACAGTGGAAAATTCCCAAAATTGTTCAGGATATTCATTTGCTACAGCTAATGCAACTTCATGTTGTGGTCCTGAATTAATATAGTGCCATGGTTGAATAACATTGATAAATGTAATTTCAAATTTATCTAAAATTGACTTTTCTTTTAGTAGTGGTATGACCTCTTTATTAAATTTTTTAAAAATTTTAGCTGAAAATGGACAGTTGTAATCTAAGAATAATTCTAATGTATTTGAATTAATACTTGATAGTTGTGAATTATAAACATGTGATGCTTTAAATTTAGGTGCTAAATTAACCATTGTAAGTGTATATATATATTGTAATATTGTAATATTGTAAACGTTGTATTGATCGTTGTACGGGGAAGAGGAAATAATTTGTTATTTATACTTCTAATTTAAAGGCGGTGTACTTTTTCAATATATGAGAATTGTCTAATGTCATATGATATACCACTATACATTACACTATCCATATGCCATTATATATCATACTGTATAGTATATATTATATAATATATATACTATCCTTAATATGCTATACTAATATACTGATATATACAAGTAAATCAGTCATTTTTAGTCTTTTACGTGTTAAATCCTTCAGGCGAAAGTCGCGTTTTGTTTGAATATTTGAAAATGACAAGATTTTACAAAAATTGTTAATATTTTGTTGTTTGTGTGTGTAGATGAAATTTGTGTGTTGACAAAGTTTTAAATATAACTAACCAGTTGATTCATTTGAAGTATTTTCAGTATATTAGTTGATGCGCGTCATATAATATAATGTCTCGGTATAACATGTATGAGTATGATGATGATGAAGTAGAGGTAGTAGAAGAAGAAGAAGAAGAAGAGGAAGATGACGATGATGTGTCAATTTGTTCTATTCCACCACCTGATAAACCTTTAAAAGAGAACTCATATATAGATTTAGGTAGTTCAGATAATGAACAGTTTAAAGAATTTCAAGAATTTCAAGGATTTCGAGAATTAGAATTAGACTTAGATCCAGAGCTAGAACCAACTGAAGAACAAGAGCGCTATTTTTCAATTGGTCCTATACCACCAATGCCAGAAGAATTATTTAGACCTACACCATTACTAAGATGTGCAAATTCAAAAATTTACGATAAAGTTAAATCAAATTTAATTAAAATTTATAAAGAACAAGGTATTGAAGAATTTTATAAATCGGGTCGAGTAGTAGCAATTGATAGAAGAACAATAAATAGTTGGAGATTGGCAGTTGATAAACAAGAATTAGAATATACACTGTCTCTAAATAGTGCTGATTTAAGAGATGAAAATGGAAAGTACTGTGATTCACTACGTGAGAACTTAGTTAATATATTGAAAAGTGGAGCTTTATCTCTGTTTTATAGAAAGTGTAAAGAGTATGGTATTAGTCCAAGTACTGCCTATCGATGGAGAAAAAAATTCAGAGATGATTCACAAAAGTCAGATATAAAAGAATTTATAAAGTAGTCATTTTTCAAAAAAAGACAAGATAAGGCAAGAAGTATTAACGTGCTGGTATACGCGTTTTTGTTATCATTATCTTCCATAGTATGCTTTATTTGGAGTTTCAACGTATGGTTGTTGCTGTTGTTGTACACCATAGTTTGATTGTGGTTGTTGCTGCTGTTGTACACCATAGTTTGATTGTGGTTGTTGTTGATAGTAACTTTGACTTGTATTATTATATGAAGGTGGTGGAACTTGTGAGTCTCCAGCCATATAAGGTTGTTGTTGCTGTTGTTGTTGTTGATAAGGCTGTGCTTGACTCCAATTTGAACTTGGTGCTAGATAAGTTGTATACTTCATTGGTTTACGACCTCTTTTCATTCTTAAACAGTTGAATATGAAAAATATCAATACAAATAAAACTATTAATCCTAATAGTCCAAACCAACCCCATCTTCTATTGTTACTATTATAGTTGTTATTTGTATAGTAGTATCTTTTAGATAAATCTGATTGATCATTAATAACTGGCATTTTATGTATACCTGAATGAAAACAGCAAAGCAAAAAAAAAAAAATATAAACCAAACACATACTTTGAATGACACAAACCATCCTTTATATACAGTTTTCACATAGCCATTAATCGTCCAATTTAACTATTGAAAGGTTGCTTGCTAGAATTTCAATATGAAATTAGACATTTGAAAAAGTTTAAAGTATATATAATATATATATATAAACATCTGTAGTATGGGGTATTTATAAACCTAATTAGGAATTATACAACTGACATATTTAACAAACGGTTTATTTAATATGTGGCTTTAATTGATAAAGTTATTAATACATTTATATATTTCATTTTATCTGAATTACTGTCTAAGCTAGACTTAATTAGTCTAGACAAGTATATATATATATATATATACTTATACATTGGTATATATAGTATATAATATATATCAGCGTATGTATGATAAGCAAAGAATATTTCAAATCATTACATAATACATTACATAATACATTATTTTAATTTTCATTTTGTAAAGATCAAAATGAAACATTTAAAGTCTTTTAGTATTATTTAGGTTTTAGTTTGAACTGTTCTTTACATATAATTCATTAATCATTAGGTATATCAAGATGTCAAACTACATTCAAATTTCAAATGATCAAGAGAAATTTATATTGACATGTCCATTCAAGACAAAAGATGAGTGTAATTGTAAGATACTTAGATTGAATTCACCACATAAGCAGAATAAATTCAAGGCATTCATTAATAATTTAAAATTTATTAATTTAACAGATTCATTAGACATAAGTCATACTAGTACTGACCAATTGGAATTTTTCAAAGTTGAATCCATGTGGGATTTTGATAATATTGGTGTTAGTAGACCTTCAGCTGATCAAGATATTGACTTAGTTGAATTACAAGATGACGATTCTAAAGACACAACCGTTGTTAAGTTCAGTAGATTTTTAACCTGTGCAGATTGTGATAGAGGTCCCATTGGATTTTCAGGATATTTGGTTAATGGTAATGAGGTTATTAGTAGTACTGGTGTTGAAAATGGTGAAAATATGGTTTATTTCCTATCGACAGGTTCATGTTTATACGTTTGATAGTTTACTAGGTTTTTAGGTTTAGAATAATATATGTATATATTTGATAAAATGATATAAAATGATTGAAAGGATAAGAATTAATTATCTCTATTAACAAACTTATAAACACAGGTTTTTTTTAGGAAATAAAATATTAAATATTAAATTTATTTCTTAGTGGCACCCATAACGTTTAAAGCGGAACCGTATTTGAACCATTCAATTTGTTCAGCATTGTAAGTGTGGGATAATGGAGTAGACCATTCAGCACCATCCTTTGGATGAACAACTAAAGTAACGTTCTTACCTGGAGCTAATTCGGTTAAACCAATTAAATCAACTTCATCTTCTGGGTTAATCTTTCCGTAAGCATCTGCTTCAACAAAGTTTAATGGTAATAAACCTTGTTTCTTTAAGTTAGTTTCGTGAATTCTAGCAAATGAATTAGTAATGATAGCAAAACCACCTAAGTATCTTGGTTCTAAAGCAGCATGTTCTCTTGATGAACCTTCACCGAAATTTTCATCACCAATAACAACCCATTTAATACCAGCATCTCTATACTTAGCAGCAGTATCTGGAACACCAGCATATGTACCATCGTAATGGTGCTTAACATTGTTAGGTTCACCATTTTCAGCATTAATAGCACCAATCATATAGTTGTTAGAAATGTTTTGCAAGTGACCACGGTACTTCAACCATGGACCAGCCATTGAGATGTGATCAGTAGTGGTCTTACCTAATGACTTAATCAAGATTGGTAATTTGAAAGCATCCTTACCATCCCATGGCTTGAATGGAGTTAATTTTTGTAATCTATCAGAAGTTGGAGCAATGTTAACTTCGACTGAAGATCTAACTTCAGGTGGAGCTTGGTAAGTGTTTTCACCAGCATCGTAACCTCTTGATGGTAAACCTTCACCAACTGGGGCCTTTAACTTGAATTCTTTACCTTCTGAATCCTTTAAGGTATCAGTTAATGGATTGAATCTTAAATCACCGGCAATAGCGTAGGCAACAACCATTTCTGGTGAAGCAACGAAAGCGTGAGTTGATGGGTTACCATCATTTCTAGCAGTGAAATTTCTGTTGAATGATGAAACAATAGTGTTCTTTTCACCCTTTTGGATATCTTGTCTATCCCATTGACCAATACATGGACCACAAGCATTAGCTAAAACTTTACCACCGAATTCTTGGAAAGTAGCTAATTGACCATCTCTGGCAATGGTAGCTCTAACTTGTTCAGAACCTGGAGTAACAGTGAAGATAGCCTTTGATTTTAAACCATGGTCAGCAGCATCCTTAATAATTGAGGCAGCTCTTGACATATCTTCATATGAAGAGTTGGTACATGAACCAATTAAACCAACTTTAACTTCTAATGGCCAGTCATTAGCAACGGCAACTTCCTTCATCTTAGAAATTGGAGTAGCTAAATCTGGAGTGAATGGACCATTAACATGTGGTTCTAAAGTATTTAAATCAATTTCAATAACTTGATCATATTCAGCACCTGCATCAGCTGATAAGTATTCCTTCTTGTAAACATCAGCGAAATCGGCAATTTGAGATCTGTTAGTAGCATCTAAGTATTGCTTCATTGAGTTGTTGTATGGGAAAACTGATGTAGTAGCACCAATTTCGGCACCCATATTACAGATAGTAGCCATACCGGTACATGAGAAAGTATCAATACCTTCACCGAAATATTCAACAATTGAACCGGTACCACCTTTAACGGTAGTAATACCAGCTAATTTCAAGATAATATCCTTTGGAGAAGTCCAACCAGACATCTTACCAGTTAATTTAACACCAATAATCTTTGGAGCCTTTAATTCCCATGGTAAACCAGCCATAACATCAACGGCATCAGCACCACCAACACCAATAGCTAATTGACCTAAACCACCAGCATTTGGAGTGTGAGAATCAGTACCAATTAATAATTCACCTGGGAAAGCATAGTTTTCCAAGACAATTTGATGAATAATACCGGAACCTGGTTTCCAGAAACCAATGTTATATTTAGCACAAGCAGAAGCTAAGAAATCATAAACTTCCTTGTTTAAATCAATAGCTCTAGCTAAATCAGCTGGACCTTCCTTTTGAGCTTGAATTAAATGATCACAGTGAACAGTAGTTGGAGTAGCAACTGAATCCATACCAGCAGACATGAATTGTAAAATAGCCATTTGAGCGGTAGCATCTTGACATGCAACTCTATCTGGTCTTAATTTTAAGTAAGAGATACCTCTTTCAATATCTTGTCCATGAGGATCATCTAAATGACCGTATAATAATTTTTCAGCATATGTTAATGGTCTACCTAATCTTTCTCTAACAATGTTAACATTTTCTAATTGTTGCTTATAGTTTAAGTAATTGTTTTTTTCTAACAAGTTCATTAAGACTTTAGAGTCTTTGTTTAAACCTGAAACAGTGGCTAAACCACGGGATGCACGAGGCAATCTAATGGTATTTCTTGAAACAGATAACATTTTTTTTGTTTAATTTTAGTTGAATGATTATAAAAGAAAAAAAACCAAAAGAATAGAAAAGAAAATAAAGAATTGACAAGAAGAATTTTAAAAAAGGGGAAAACAGTTACTGATATATTAAGTAAATACAATAAAGTTTTTAGAAAATTGATAAATTTTTTAATTAATTTTTTTTATTATTAGCAGGTTGATTTTTATCTTTTTCCCCCCATAACTACTACCTTCCCTCCCTGGCCACCTTTATGACCTACCCCCTCCTTTCATCACCTTCTTCATCTTTAATATTTCATCGGTTTATTAAAGAAATCAAAAAAAAAAAAAAAAAAAAA
>JAJLSX010000030.1:48491-152277 GCA_030567815.1 Ogataea piceae | reverse complement strand
TTACTACCTTTAAGCCATGGACCGGTAGCTATACATCTACTATGACCAGTGAAATTATTATCACCTCAGGCTCTTCAACCTTCACTGATGATATTGTCATTATTGTCACTCCAGAAAGCACTATCACCACCACTAAGCCATGGACTGGTAGCTTTACATCTACTTACACCAGTGAAACATTTGTCACATCTGGTTCCTCATCTTACTCAGAGGAAGTTGTTATTATTGTTACTCCAGTGACTACACTTACTACCTTTAAGCCATGGACCGGTAGTTTCACTTCTACTTACACTAGTGATATTACTGTTACCTCAGGCTCTTCAACCTTCACTGATGATATTGTCATTATCGTCACTCCAGAAAGCACTATCACCACCACTAAGCCATGGACTGGTAGCTTTACATCTACTTACACCAGTGAAACATTTGTCACATCTGGTTCCTCTTCTTACTCAGAGGAAGTTGTTATTATCGTTACTCCAGAAAGTACTATCACCACCTTCAAACCTTGGACCGGTAGCTTTACATCTACTATGACCAGTGAAATTACTGTTACCTCAGGTTCTTCAGCCTTCACTGATGATATTGTTATTATTGTCACTCCTACAACTACACCATTTTATGGTAATTCTTCTTCTACGTTCTTCACCCCAGAGATATCATCCCAATTACAAACAAGTGATATTGAGACTAGTGTATCATCCAGTTATATAGTGACATTCACTGTTCCTGGTTCAAGCGATACTACGTTTACTTCCTCTTGGGTAATCAGTGGAAGCACCTCAGATATTATCGTTGTTGTCTCAGAGACCTCCTCAGACGTTACAGTTGCGACAGAATCATTTGTGACAGAGACCGGTGAATCAACAGGTTTAGCACCTGCAAAGAGTAGTACCATGGCTATATCTACCGGAGAGGCTCCAACTGCAGCTATCACTACAGTTGAACCTTCCATGACAGACATTTTGACTACAGACTCAGATGGTTCTATATCTACAATGAATGACGAAACTACTACAGCAGATCATTCGATCACTACTTATCCTACCACTATTACTAGTGACGGGGGACAAACTATGTCTTCTGGTACTGCCGATAATAATGAACAAGAAGATAACTCATCTGAGTTTGATGTTTCAGACTCAACTCAACAAGTTTCTATTACTACGTCTTCGAATGATGAATTTACTTCTGGCACTTCTGTTTCCTCGTCTACAGCTGTTTCTGTCGAAAGTACATTATCCACATATGAAGGATCTGGTTCTCGTTTTAGTTTAAGTTCCTCCTTCTATGGTTTAATTATTACCATCTTAATCTATGTCTTTTAATTTCTTTGTGCATAGTGTTTTTTTTTTTTCCATTTTTAAAAGCTGTCATGTCTTCATGACGACCATATATTGATTCGAAAGCTCTCACTATTTCGTGAAGAGCCACTAACTGAATGTTCAAAGCTCCCATTCCTTGGTGGCGACGTTTCATACTTTATAGAGGGATAATCGATAAAGTCCCGTTTTCCATAAATATAGTTAGTATCCATATACAGCGCCACTTCGTAACATGTAAATCGAATACAAAAATAATTTCGAATAGTAATTGAGTATGACCTTACCTGTATAATTAGCCACAATATCCGCTGCTACTGGTACAGCCACAATGTCCGCAGGTACTACACAAGCAGTCGTACTAGAAGTCCGAACACAACATTAGCGGCAGACATTGTGGCTAATTGAATAAACTAAAGCAAGATAACGTAATAAAATATATTGATATTATATAATTGATTTAGGTTGTAAGAAGTAGAACTATTTCCCTGATCCTCTTCTAAAGTAAATTAGTTATATAAAAGTAGAATAGACAATTGATAAAATAAGGGAAAATACCTTTATTTATAGGCATATTTTCAATATAAGCTGAGGGATATAATATGTTAATATATATAGTAATCTATTCTGAAACATGTTACTCAAAGCTTATTGATTTGTCCAAATAGGGTAGCTTTCATAGTAAACTCATAGTAAACTCATAGTAAACTCATAGTAAATATTTGATAAATGTGAAACATAATTGTTATCTCCATAGTAGGATAATGAGACGACCATTTATGTTTCCAAATCAGCAAATATTTAAAATCTGTGACACTATGAAACAAAGTAATTCAAAATAAAATGAGAAAACTCAGAAAAATTGAGTAGTAATGTAAATCCGCGTCAATACCGTCAACAATATATATATACCCCCCTCACGAAATAAAGTATATTGATTATTTATAGACGATGTTTCTCATTAATTTCATTTTTTTTGCGACTCTACAAATGCGCAATTAATTAAAGTAAACTTTACATATACAATTAGAGAAGGGGAATTATTTACAGATTAACTCGATATACACATTTTAAAACCCAATTCTTCGTCGTTTTACAATTATGAGAAGCAAAAGTTCACAATTTGAATCGTACGTTATACCGCGGCAAATTTATATAATAGAACATTGGCGATACTAAATCTTTGGTATTACTTATATACTTGTAATCACAAATCCTTCGCTATAGCTTATTTCCCCAATCTTTTTATTTTCACTGGTCCTCAGTGTTCAACTATTCATCTAAAGTTTCATCAACACTTTGAATATACTCAAAGTAAAAGGCAATTATTTGCAAATGTGAATCAAATTTGATAAACTCATTCACACCGTGTGATCTACTTTGAACACTTGAGATTTCCCCAGGTCTGTATCTATATATATGTTTTGACAAATTCCAAAAATATCTAGTATCTGTATTTCCAGATCCAAGACCGGGTGAAACAATTATTGGGTTGGAAGTGGCACTGTTTATATATTTATCGGGCCAAGTTATTTCTTCGTAAAGGTGTCTAATTGTACCAGAAAAGATGTCCCAATGAGTATCATTTGTTGGGGTAACTGGTGCAACATTGAATATTTGCTTTATGACAAGCTTGAAACGCCCAACTCCAGTCTGGGGTAATAGTTCTACCATACTTCCATCGACATCTTCATAGACTAATCCAATATCATACTTCTTAGCAATTACCTCAACATTTTTGATAAACTTATCTCTTGCAATATTAATCGAGTCCTCAATAGCCACACGAGAATTTATAGTTAATTCAACAAACTCTGGTAATGAATTTACCTTACTTCCACCTGTTATGATATCTAGAGCTTGTGTTGTTTTGATGGAGTAAGATGTTGATCTTTGTGAATCTATATATTCTCTGACTTTATAGTTTGCAGATTGGTCATTCTTAGAAGACAATATATTATGCTTTAATTCTAGGTCAATGGTATTAGAGTTTTCTGCTATACAAATGTATTGCCAATAACTAGGATTGAGTTCGGTAAAATAAGTTGGGAATGGGTTACTCTCAATTTCTACTATCAATTCTCCCATAATTCCAATTGATGTATGTTTTGGTGGAGTGGAGGAATGACCACCAGGAGATTCCAATACTATACTTAAGTCAAGATACCCCTTTTCTCCAGTTCCAGGAATTGCAAGTGTAACTCCTTCTATTTCAGTCAGAGATACTCCTCCTTCATCTAATATGGCATAGAAAGAATCCTTTCCAAACTTTTCCTCTAGCCATTCTGAATTTTTATTTCTAGGCCCACCAACTTCTTCGTCAAATCCGAAAGCAAAAACAACTGTTCTTTTTGGTTTGAAATTTATCTTCATCAACTCTTCTGCAGACTCTAGTATTCCAATTAAAGAGTTTTTACAATCTGCAACACCTCTTCCAAACATATAAATACCATTATAAACACCATCAAATGGAGGATAATCCCATTGAGGAATAGTAGATTCATCAACCGGAACGGTATCTTGATGTGCCATTAAAAGTAAAGGTTTCAGTGTTGGATCCGAGCCTTGCCAAATATAAATTAGACCATGATGGTTAACTTTATGGAGCTTAACTTGACTATAAAACATATTGAAAGTCTCACTCAAATATGATTCAAATTTATCAAACTTTGACCAATACTCCAAATCGTCTTCTATTAATAATGGATCGTTATCATGAACTTCTGTTTTTATTTGAACTGCATTTTGTAATTTTATTAAGGAACTGTTTCTAAATTCAGCATCTTTCATAATTTTATCTAAGATGTGTTTATTGTTTGGATATGATGATGGTCTATGGTAGTCTTTAGTTGGACATCTGCTTTCATAGTTCACTGGATAGTCGTATGACTGATTATTTCTGAAAGAAAAGAAGTGTTTGAGACTCAACAAAAGAAGACATAAAGTAATTCCAGCCAAAGGCAACAATCGAATATCTTTGTTTTTTTGACCTTTGAGAGTAGTTTCCTTCATTCTGCTAGTTCCGGTTTATTACTTTTAATTATTGCTATATTAAAATGTCATATAAGTTTTCATCATTTGAGATACATTGATAGATATATGAAAGACAAAAAAAAAGGAATAACAGATGGAGTATATAGATAGTTGATATATGAGGTTAGAAACTAGAATTATAAAATTTAAATGTGAAGTCCTGGACGCGCTCGGTAAGAAAATAATATCGCAAATGAGAAAAAAGCCAGGCCCAGAGTTATTATTCAGTGGCTGAAATTACTTTATAGACATATTATATATAATATTAATCACAAGATCGTCCATATGTATTTACCATATTTCAGAGCTATATTTTAACTCTTGAAAGTTTTCGAATCGAAAATCTACTCATGTTTCTCCAGATCGTGCTCTTCAATTAAAGTCATACATATAAATGATATAACACCTGTTGCAATAATAAATAGAAATACGCTATGACATGAGCTATCGTAAGCATTGATGATGGAGTCTTTGAAAAACTCTGGAGCAAGGTTGAATGCATAACTTGGATCTTGTAAAGCGTTATTTTTTATCACTTCAATTTCATCCGATAATTCAATGGGTATATCTTTCAAGTTCGAAAAATTTAAATTAAGATTATATCTCAACGAGATTTGTAGAATAGCAGAAGCAATCGAAACGCCTAATGTAGATCCTGTTGAACGGAAACCATATTGTATTGATGTAACCAAGGCTTGTTCACTTTTATTAACAGCGGCAACCATGGCAACTAGTAATATGGTAATCACACTGGCAGTTCCAAACCTCAATGGAACTGTAACAAAAGAATCACGAGTTACTGGGTCATTTTTGGATGACATGTAGATATAGCAACTACCGGCAACAACTAAAAAGCCCATAAACAGCTGAAGTTTTTGATACTTATTGGTACGTTTTATAATATACCCTGAAGTAAAAGATGATACAGCACTAGCAATAGAGCTTGGGATTAGGCGAAGTCCACTATCTAGTGGTGATAGATTTTTCACAGAAATCCAATAGAATGGAACATAGAATATACTAGAGAACATATTCATCGAAATAAACCAACAGCACAAGGAGGAAAATAAAACAGTTCTATTATGTAATAATTCGACTGGTATAACGGGCTGTTCAGCAACTTTTAGCTCGTAATAATAAAAGATTAAAAGACCAATTAAGCTGAAAGTAATAAGTACCTTGAACGTATTACTATTGAAATTTATTTCTTTACCGACTAATGATGATGCAATCATTAATGTGAAAAGAGAGGAGACAAGTATTAAAGACCCTGTATAATCTAGATTTTTAATCTTGTTCCAAGAGCTTGAAGACGGTTCACCCAACCCTGGGGATCCTTCAGGTAACTCAAAATATAAATAAGTCAAGATTCCACAAATAAGACAAACTGGAACTTGAACTAAAAATGCCATTCTCCATCCAAAGTAGTCTTGGAATACACCAGCAATAACACCTCCACTAGCTGCACCTGAATGGAAAAAAATATTAACATAACCTTGGTAAAGACCTCTTTGTCTCATGGTTACTATATCTGAAAGGGTTATTGCAGCCATAGAATTGTAACCACCTCCACCTATACCAGTGATAAATCTTCCAATAACTAATGGCCAGAAAGATTTGGTTAACCCACATATGAGACAACCAAAACCGAAAAATGCACCACAAGTAATTATAACTGGTTTTCTTCCAAAGACATTTGAAATTTTCCCAAACAATGGCTGAAAAGCAGCACATGAAAGTAAATAGCTCGTTGCAACCCATGAAATGTTGTCCAATGCATTTGTATCACTTGCAATTGTTCCTAGTAAAGTGGAAAGCATTGTGGAATCCAAAGCTGACAGAAAAACATTTGTAAACAAACACAGTAAAGTGATCTTATTAGACCCTCTATTAATAGGTAGTGGTATATCAGTTGAAGTATTCTCTACTGTACTGCCATAATTGGAAGAATTATCTCTAGTTATCAATGATCTATTAATTCCATCTTTCAGTTCGTCTGATATTGCCATTGTGGTGAAAACAGTGTGGTATAAAGCTGTAAATTATTAAAAATAAACTCTTCACAACAAAAAGAGATTCAAAAAAAAAAAACAAAAAAACAAAAAACAATGTACACAAAAAAAAAGAAATGAAATATATCTAATAAATATATATAATGCCAAACAAATAATCACTGAAAAATATATTATTGCATTCCTTTAAAACTTTCTACTCGAGTTATGGATTTTAAAGTTACTAAGCTCAAAACCAACTATTCTTATACCTATATATTGATATCCCTTTTCTGGCTAATCAACGGTAGATACTAGTAAGTTCAAAATTATATGATATATCTTTATGTGAGTAATTTTTGTAGTGATAATTTCAAGTATTCTTCTAACAAAAAGATTAAATGTACCATTTCCGAAACTCTAACTCTACCGAGTCGCAAAACGATTTGTGTGTTAAGACTCAAAAATAATTATATTTGTATAAATGTTAAATTTTTGGTTTGTAAGTATTTATAAATAACGATTATTTATATATTTGGAAACTAAAGGCATATACAATTTAATTTCATCAATATCAGAAGTATGATTATAGATCTATGACTATTCATCACTATACATATGGCCTTTTAAAGTTAATAATCTACCACCTTCCATTCTTATGTTTCTACCGTCCATATATGCACCACCTTTAGAAGCCAAAAATAAAACACATGCAACCATCTCCTCTGGATAACCAGCCCTTTTTGCAGGAACTTTATGGACATGTTTCATGTTTGATGTTGGATCATCAGGTGCCATTGGTGTCATTCTACTAGCATATAGACCTGGTGATATAGCGTTTACTCTGATGTACTTATCAGCGAATTGAGCAGCCATGATTCTAACCATATGATCTATAGAAACTTTTGAAAGTTGATAAGTTGGAACAAATTGTTCATTGTGGACAGATGCTGGAGATGAAAAACAAATAACACAACCTCTTCCATCACCTTTTTTAGCAGCTTCACCTAATTTTTGAACCAATCCAGCTGTTAAAAAGTACATTCCAAACACATTAACATCAAATGTATCTCTAAAATCAGACCAGCCTATAGAATTTGTTGCTTCTTGTAGTTTCTCAAGCGATTCACCAGGCTCAAAACCAACTTTATTTTGTCTTCGTATACCAGCACAATTGATCAAAATATCAATATTTTCGTAATTCTTATTGATATGTTCAACTAACTCTTTGTTTGAATTTTCATCTCCAATATTATAACATAATGTGGTGATTGCAGATGTAGAATTTGTTTCTTTCTTAATTTTTTCACAGATGGCCACTGTTTCATCAAGTCTATCTTGAAAAATATCAACAATAGCGACATCAACACTATTGGCAACAAAACCTTCACAAATCATTTGACCAATACCTGAACCACCACCGGTGACAATTGCTTGTCTCCCAGAAATTTCGTATAAATTAGGAATTGAAAAGTTTGACATGATAATGAACTACTTGGTTGTTGTTTTTTAATTCTTGTTAACTATTTATATAGGATCAAAGCTTATAATAATAATAATAATAATAATAATAATAATAATAATAATAATAATAATAATAATAATAATAATAAGCTTTCAGTTAAATTTGTGACTTGGTTTTTTTTTTATCCTTTTTCTGTGGTTTTAGAATTCAACCTGAATAGCTTTATGATATATATAATATATATATATATATTTGTGTACTTTGGGATACTGTTTAGTTTCAATTTATATTCTTGGAAGTAATTTCTTTTACATAAAAAAGAATATCTTGATTTTAGTAAAAGCTTGTGAGGCTGAATCTCTAAGTTGGCAATGCGTCTCAATTTCCGACTATCTGGGATGGTATAGCGGATTCCAAACCCGGAGATTTCTCTTTTTGGATTCTCTGAATAGTTTTGAGTTTTTTCGCTTCACTGGCTTTTTGTTTTAAAAGTAACGAATATATATATGTGTTGGTAAGTGTAAAAGTATCTTGAAATTCTAATATTTTTACATACCAAGTTACAGGTTTTAAAATAACCAGATAATCACCATGAAGTATGCCAATTTAGGGAACTCAGGATTGAAAATATCCCAAATAGTAGTTGGGTGCATGACATTTGGAAAAAAAAGTGAATATGGAGATTGGATTTTAGAAGATGAAGATAAAATAATGAAAGTTTTGAAAAGATGTTATGATCAAGGTATTCGTACGTTTGACACTGCAGACATGTATTCAAATGGTGAATCGGAATTGCTAATAGGAAGATTTTTGAAAAAGTTTGATATACCTAGATATACTGTTGTCATTTTATCCAAGTGTTATTTTGCATGCGACTCTGATACCCCTGGTTTTGTTGTAGATGGTCTGGCCAACAAAGATCCAGACAATCCAAAATTCATCAACGCACAAGGTCTCTCGCGTAAGCATATGTTTGACGCCGTTGAAGCATCTATTCAAAGATTAGGGACATATATTGATGTATTGCAAATACATAGATACGATCCTTCTACTCCAAAAGAGGAAGTCATGCGTGCCTTAAATGATATAGTAGATTCTGGAAATGTGAGATATATTGGAGCGTCTTCAATGAGAGCGACTCAATTTGCTCAGCTTCAATTTACAGCAGAAAAAAATGGGTGGCACAAATTTATCTCAATGCAAAATTTCTATAACTTATTATATAGGGAAGAAGAAAGAGAAATGATACCATTTTGTAAGGAGACAGGTGTTGGACTTTTGCATTGGTCTCCAGTTGCTAGAGGTATACTTGCTAGACCTTTAAGTCAACAACAAAACTCTGCAAGAACAACCTCTGATGTTGCTATGTCTTGGGCTAAAAAAGATTATGGCGAAGCAGATGATGAAATAATCAGAAGAGTTGAAAAATTATCCATTGAGCTTGACTGTAAGATGGTTCAAGTTGCAGCTGCATGGGTTTTGAGTAAAGGAGGTTATGTCATTTTAGGACTTAGTAGTGAAGAGAGGGTTGATGAGGCCGTTGGGACGTTGTCTGTTCAATTATCAGATAAACATATTGCATACTTGGAAGAACCTTACCAACCAAAAAGTGTCTCGTTTTAAATTTATAAAATTTTAAGGTATATAATTTTTTGATCAAATATAGTCATAGAATTAACAAAGAGCAATTTTTTGAATACTGATAAATAAATAATTTGTGAATATTACAAAAGAAAGAGAAGTATTTCAATTAATACAGGTATTTATTTACTATTACTGATTGAAAAATTGACTTAGAAAAAGTATTTCAATTGAAACTAAATAACCTATAATTGCGCGTTAACAAAACAAAAAATATAAACGAATACGAATACGATGGATGCAAAAGCAAATCAAGCCAAAAATTTTTCGGCCATAGCACTCATCTTAGTCTTTTTACTGATTCCATCTCTTTCTTCTTTTAATCTCTCTAATTCTTCAATTTCATCCCATTTCTTGGCATAACTGAAATCGATTTCTTCATAAGGAACCATCTTGGTCTTATGTCTCAACTTGAAGTATAACCAACAAAAGATGAATAATGGAACACATAAATATGTCAAGAAGAAATTCTGACATCTATCTGCGGCAGACATATTTTCGCTGTTTAATGGGTAAAGACCAATATAAAATTGACCCATGAATAGCACCATAATAATAAACGTTGCAGAATAAGTAGTCCAAGGGAAGAATTTATCATAAATCTTAAACTTCTTGTAATCAATACCTTGAGCTTGTAGACCTTTTCTAAATCTGAAATGAGACCAGTAAATTGTTAACCAAGTGAAGTAACCATTCAAAGCGACCAATGAGTTAAACCAGTTATACACAACAGTACCTGAATTTGAACAGTTTAAGAATGCTAGACCAATACCAACAATAAACACAGTGATTAATGATAAAACTGGACGACCTTTTGAGTCCTTCTTACCAAAAGCTGGATGAATTAGACCTAAATCAGAACAAGCAACAAGAGATCTGGAACCAATATAAACAGAAGAATTACCACATGAAATAACAGATAATAAGATAAGGGCATTTAAGATGTGAGGTAAAACTTTAACACCACCTCTTTGCATGGTGATGATATAAGGAGATGCTAAAGAACCAGACTTGTTGTTCAAAGTAGCATCATCATATGGGACATTCATGGTAATTAACCAAGCATTACCAATGAAAAAGATAAACAATCTTAAGAAAATTGGTTTGGTTGATCTTGGAATGAATTTTCTAGGATGTTTAACCTCTCCAGCAACAACGGCAATATGTTCACCACCACCAAAAGAGAAACCTGATTGTGCCAATGCTAAAATAATACCTTTTAAACCATTTCTTATCCAACCTGGGTTTTTCCAGAACTTATAACCAATTGGACCATTAGTACCAGCAACACCACCACAAGTACTAATGAACATGAATAAAGTGACACCAGCCATGGCAACAATCTTAATGAAAGATTGAACGTATTCAATATAACCATAAGCTTTAATTTCCCAGACGTTACCAATAATGTAAATAACTGCAAAAATTAAAATATACTCAGCTGTTGTGACGGTTTCATTGGTATCCCAAAATCTCATTATACTAATTGCCGCTGTTAATTCTGCAGCTAAACAAATCATCCAGTCAAAGGCAAAATTTAAACCTTGAGCAAAAGCTAATGCTTTATCTAAATAAAGAACAGATTGATTAATGAAACCACCATGAATTGGTTGATAAGTTGTCATCTCACCAACGTGCATAAACATAACATAAACGATATAAGCATTAATAGTATAAGCAAAAACAATACCAAATGGACCACCATGCTTTAAAGCTGAACCCATACCAACCCAGAAACCAGTACCAATACCGGCACCAAAAGTAATCATAAGAACTTGACGACCAGTAATTTGTCTTTTATAACCAACATCTCCAGCACTCGCTTCTAGTCTTCTAATATTATCGGTGATTGAGTCACAGTCACCATCAGCTTCAACGGAATAAACATCTTCAATAACAGGTGATTTTTCAGACATTTTGCAAGAAAGATATATAGATATGAATTTATTCTATGTATCTGTAAATAGAGTCTTTAAATCGTTAATTAGTTAAAATAGGGAAATAACAATAATAAATTTCAACGCTTAAAAGAAAATAGAATTGGATCAGGATACACGATTATTTATAAACAAAAATATATATATATATTTCAATCTGGTATAAGATAAGATATTAGATGAATATATTTTGAGGTTATAAGAACTTTCAAATCTCCGTTTATTGATCTGATTTGCAATTATTTTTTAATATCCCTATCAATCGGTATAATAATAATAAGAGATAGATAGATAAACAGATAGATAGCTAACTCGATCTAAATATACCTTAAAACCCTTAATATTCCAAGATAAGCAGGTCTGATGTCTAAATGATTCAATATCATGTTTATTATATTTATCCACTAGTTATAGTCTGATACCACATCTAGACTTAATACAGTACGTGCTTTGATTGATATGGCTAATCTTGGTTGGGTTCAATCTTTTTTTTTTTTTTTTTGATGAACGAACAAAGAAGAACAGCGTAGTATATACTATATAGTATATAGTGCATCTTGTCCGACGGCAATTTAATTGTCTTCGGAAAAGGGGACGCGTAATTACACAGAGCCGCATATCGTACAATAAAAGTTATATGTAATGTAAAAATCAATAATAATTACTTCATTTTGCAGATAGATCAATCAATATATACTAATATAGTATATATAGTATATACATCATAATACATACACCAATTCGGTGTTTTCTTTGATCTTGATTAATTTACTCAATTTAAATTGGTTGGTAATTTGTTGTTTCAATGAATGGATTATTCTTGTGGTCATGGGAAAAATATAATTGCAGGCTCGGAAATTTTCACTAGGTTTTGGTTTTCTGCTTGCTGTGTTATTTTTATTTTTTCTTTTGGTTTTTCCACTATTGAAAAACGATCTACGTATTGTTAGTTTTCAAGTGTTTTATCATGTCAATTTGTTTAATATATTAGCGAGTGTTGTGTAGAGCACTGTTTTGCGAAAAATCAGGGCGAGACGTATTCCTATCGGGTATATTTGATTCTCAGGTTACATGATATATTCTTCCTAGGTTGTCTCTATTAGCGGTGCGTATATATAACCTCTTATCGCAGTCTTTTTTTAGGGTTTCGATGTCCATTGAAGTATATACTCCATTTTATCGGTAGTTTGGGGTTTTACTTTTAATTTTAATTTTCAAATGAATCAAGAATAAGTCTTATATAAATTATACTTATCGTATGGAGTAAGCTTGTGGGTAGCGTATCAACTCTACAACAATTTCTCTATAGTCTAGTTTATATGTTATATTAAATTAAGTTATTTTTATATTTCCTGTCTATACATAAATGTTATTAGTAATTACTGTCAAAGTAATTCTATACAATCAATTATTCAGCAGCTGTTAGTCTCTTGTGTTCACTGATAATTTTCTCAGCCATATCAAGTAAACCGCCAGCAATAATATCTGGGGTACCAAAGATTTCTTCACATGGATATTTTTCATAAACATCAGTCCATGCAGTCTTAAATCCTAAAGTCTGTGCAGCAGCACAATCCCACATATGGGCAGCTGCAAACCAAGCATCATTTCCTTTACTTGGAATTTTATTTAACATAAATTTATAAACTTCAGGAGCTGGTTTCCCAACACCTAAAGAATCACATGAAACAATATTTTCTTCTGGCATTTCTAAGTTTGAGTTGTTGAAATAACCTTTAACTCTTTCACGATCTCCATCAGTTAAACACCAAACGGTAAAACCATTATCCCTTAAAAGTTTCCACATAGCCGGTAATTCGGGTCTACACTTTAATTTTAACCATTCACCACATAAAAATTCTAAATCATCATCAGTAGCAAAAGATTTTGGTTCATCAATACCAGAATGGTATAAAGTTCTGAAAAAAGTTGCCTTTAAAATCTTTTTTGTAGGTTGATATTTAAAACATTGAGACAAGTATGAAAAATCTCTTTCAACTGCTGTACCCCAAGCATTGAAAAATAATCTAGGATTTATCTTAAATTCCTTGAATTTTTCACCTAGTCTTTCTGTAATGGCATCAATCATAACATCGTACCCAATACAGGTACCAACAATATCGAAAACAACGTCTGGCATAATAATAAATTAAATAGTTTAAATATAGAGATAAGTTCTATAATTATTTTGTTAAATCACTTAAATTATTTGTGTAATATTTCCCCAAAAACAACCAAGATATATATGGATATATTTATATCTCAAGAAGACAAAAAAACAAAAAACTAAAAAAAAGAGAAATGAAAAGACAAGAGCTCTAGTGGCATAAAATATATATCTAGATCAAGAGCACAATATTATATAATCTAGATTATCCACTTTAGTCGTGTCCAATTGCGAAATGAACTATAACAATTAATATTTATTTATTTGTCCGCGAATTTTAGGTAATGGCCGGCGCAACTGCTGCAGGCCAACAATATAATCTCGACACTGCTCCGCTCTCTAATTGGTAAATTATAGCGGTGATTGAAGTAATTTACACACACACGTACGTATCAAAAGATATGCGACTCTTATCAGTTAATCTATCGCATATCAAACACATATTCTCAGTTAGAGTTTTTTTAATATCCTCGAGATTAAAATATTTCACTGCCTTTTTTTATTTAATTATTTGGTGAAAGCGATAAAATATATTACATTATACATAGAGTTGAAGAAAAATAGCTCTATTTATTGATTTTGTCGGGTATAGTTTTAAAATTATCATCTAGACCTATATATCACGTAGGGGATAATACTTATTTTTTTTTGAGGATCATTGTTGTTGTTTTGTTTTCTATTAATCAAGAGTATATGTTGTTATGTGAGATTTCACCTATAAAACACGTATGTGTAGATTGCATTAAATTTATGTCTAAGCAATATTTAGTAAGATACTTTACCCAAATCAAGTATTAGTACTAGTGATAAAATGATTAAGTTTCAAAAACGGTATGTTTAAATTTAGGACCGAAAAAAATTAGATTATAGGTAAGGACTTGTCAACAAGGGAACTTACACAGAGTAGTATATAAAATTTATAAAATAGAAAAAGAAAGAAAATTATTCAGAATTATAACTTAGAGTGAGAATTGTTTTTGTAATAACCAGATTCTTCAAGAATATTATTTTTAACAGAGTTTAATCTCTTTTCAGTAAGCATATAAGGAATTGGAATCTCAGTTTTTTCAACAGGAACATCTTCCAAAATCATTTTAGAGATAGCCTTTGCAGAAAGGAATACACGTGGCATACCGTGTCCATGGAAACCTGCAAGAATAAATTTATTTTTGCTTTTAGGCACTTCTCCAACCCATGGTAAAGCATCTGCAGAATATCCAAGGATACCAGTCCATAAATAGTCAACTTCTGTCTTTGTATTTTTCCAAGTATAGTAATTTTTTTGCATAAAAGATTGATACCATCCTTTAATATCTTGTTTGAATAATTTAGAGTCATCAACATTTCTATACCAGTCCTCCTTATCCTTTAAGTAAAATGGCTTAGCACCACCAACTATAATTGTACCATCAGGTCTATTGATTAAATATTCATGTTCAGAAAAATCTCTGATAACACCATATGTATTGGTTAAATATGGGGCTTGCTCAGGACTGGTGCTCTTAATATGAGAACAGGTACCTTTAACAGGGACAATTTTTTCATCAAATTCAGGTGCAATTGACGCAGTATATGCATTGGTTGCCAAGACGATTTTTTTGGCCTTAACATCACCTCTTGCAGTCTTAACTAAATAGGTACCATCGGCTAAAGATTCAATCTTTAAAACAGGAGTTTCAGATTGAATGTTTAAACCTTTTTCAAGACCATACTTAAATAAACCTTTGATAAATTTATAAGGCCACAACTGACCAGCAGTAAATGTTAATGAAACCGGAGATTTATTAACTTTAGATGAAACTCTAGCATTATCACCTTCTAACATCTGGATGTCGTCTAAAACTTCACTGTATTTGTTCTTCTTTAATGCTTCATAACCTTTATAACATGCTGAAACCGCACCTTCAGTTAAGTGAACATTGCAACCCCTTGTAAGAACAAAATCACAATCAATTTTCAAGTCCTCGATAACCTCTTTCACTGCACCTAAGTGTCTATGTTCAAAATTACCTAGTGATGCAGCAATCTCTTGGCCGTATAATCTTTCAAATTTTAAATATTCTCTATAGTAATCAGGCTTTAAATGACCTCCATTTCTTCCTGTTGCACCGGAGCACATGTATCTAGCTTCAAGAACAAGCATCTTAGGGGGTGGTGTTTTAGCATTTTTGTAAATCCAGTAAGAAACTGATGCACCTGAGTATCCACCACCAATAATTAAAACATCTGTTTCTTTTGGAAGATCTGGAGTGCTTCTAATATATCTGAAGTTATCTTCTTCCTCTTCTGAGTGCCAAAATGGCAAGGTAGGATTAGCAACTGGTAAAAGTTCTGGGATTGACATGGAATTAGTTTCAAGTAATATCTACTATTGAGATTGTTAACTAAAATAGATAAAAAAATATAACAAATTTTCAAAATTAAAATACCTTAGATTTTAAATAAAGTCGATCAAAAGGATATATGCTCTTATATATATAAAAAGTTAGACCTACAGGAGAAACAATTCAGTCAGTATCAGAAAAATTTATATTATAGGCCGATTTCCAGCTGAAATTAAACAAAAAATTAACGCACATCATGCAGTCAGGGGTACTTTAAAGGCGATAAAAATTGTATCGCGCTTTTGGCCAAATCTAAACTATAACTACTTTAGAAAATGTATATACGTAGCTTTATGCGACATTTTGGGCAGTTGAGTCGTGAAAAATTAAATTTTTATTATTACACAGCCTCGATTGATATTCAACAAGCTTTCATACAGATTGCATTTTGTGGTTCGAAGCTGTTTATATCTTTGTTTTTATATTTAATTTCAGTTCCTTGAAGCACCTTATAAGGTGTTGAACTGTTTTTATGCTTCTATTTTGGCTCTTGTTTACAATAAAGAAAAAAAAACAGCTCAAAAATAGGTGATTTTGAGAAATAAAAACATTCGATCTTTACTTAATTAACAAAAATATCATACAATTATTTGAAAGATCATCATGAGATCTAAACGCATTAAAAATTTTAAACTAAACACTGGAGTACTAATACCATCTGTCGGATTAGGAACATGGCAGTTAGAAGGCGATAAAGGTCATACTGCAATTGTTCATTCATTAAAATGTGGCTATACTATGATTGATTGTGCGTACAGTTATTCCAATCAAGAATTAGTCGGAAAAGCATTGCAAGATTCTGGTGTTCGGCGTTCTGAATATTTTCTTATTGACAAGTTAGCCAATACATGGCACACTGCTGCAGCTGAATGTTTAGATATAACGCTGGAATCCTTGCAGACCAACTATTTAGATCTATGGTTAATGCATTGGCCTTCTTCTCTTAATCATAAAGGTGATGATCCAAAGGCACCTAGACTTCCCGATGGATCTATAGATTTCGAAAAGGATTGGAATTATGTCAATACATGGGAAGAGATGGTTAAGATCTATGAATCGGACAAACATAGAGTTAGAGCAATTGGTGTTGCAAACTTCAGTATAGCTGAACTGGAAGAAATAATCACAAAGACAGGTGTCATTCCTGCAGTTAATCAAGTAGAATTACACCCATCTTGTAATCAAGAAAAGCTATCTGCTTATTGTAAAGTCAAAGGTATTTTACTTATGGGTTATAGTCCATTGGGATCAATTGGATCGCCATTATTAAATGACACTGAACTGAAAACCATTGCAACTAATAATAATACAACAGTGCCACAATTATTACTTTCTTGGGGGGTTTACCAAGGATGGTCCGTAATTCCTAGATCAACTTCCCCGGAGAGAATTGAGAAAAATATTTCACATGTTGAGTTATCAGAAGAGGATTTGAATGAAATTACATGTGTAGGTGTAAAATATAAACAAAGGTTTATAGTTGCTCCTTGGCATGTTTTCAAAGGTATTGAGTAGAGAATGTTAAAGTATTCGGGTTAGGGTTTACTTATAATTGTTAAGAGATACTTTTGAATAAATCTCTTGAACTTCACGTCTAATTGTAAATTATATACTAATAAACATATATATGTTCAATTATTATAGATCTATTTAAGCTGTGGTTGTAACTATTAAATATCTGCTTCTATGGAGTATGAAAGATTTTCTTCGGATCTTAGTCTAGAGATTTCAAAACATTTAGCAACAATTTCAGGATCTCTAGGCACTAAAGAGACACCAAAGTCTTTTGGCCAGTAAGTTTGGGCAGTTCTGTCCTGTGCATAGTCAATATAATCAGTGACAGGTAATCTATTTTCATCCTTGTTAACATGGAATAACATACAAGTTCTTGTCAAAATGGAATATAAAATACGAACAGATAAATTGACAGCAGTACACCCTCTTGAGCCAGCACTAAAAGTAAAATGATAAGGAGGGGTATTGATATCACTTTGGCCCATAAATCTATCAGGTATAAACTGGTCTACAGTTTCACCAAAGTGGGCCTTATCGTGGTTTGCAGCTTGTGCATTCAAAATAACAGTGACCCCTTCTGGAATAACAGTTCCATCCCAATCAAACTTCTTCATTGTTTTTCTAGCTGGTATTAATGGAATAACAGCATACATCCTTAGTAACTCACGTATAAATGAAGTAGCAAACTCACATGTTTCCTCTAGAATGACTTTTTCCCAAGCAACTTCAATTGATCCATACTGCTCGATTAATTCTTCATATATACGTTTTTGCCAAATTTCACCCGTTTCGGTAACAAGCTGAGCAAAAATTAAAGATGCTGTTGATCCAATAGTTTCAAAACCACCAGAAACTAATCCAACACAAATACACTTGATATCATCTAGATCTAATCTACCTGTACCATTAGTATTGGCAAAATCGCCGACAATACTTTTTCTTGAATCTTTATGGGTGATAGCTTCCTTAGTTAGTTGATCTAACCAAATATTTCTATTCTCACTGGATTGAATAGCTAACTTTTTTCTTTCATTGTCAGGCATCAATCTAAGCAAAGGAATAAAATCTTGTAAATTGTTATTTGTTGATCTAAATGATGAGATTATTTTAACAAGAGATAGAATTTCACCTAACAGTTTAGTTTCCATATTATCAAACCTAGTAGCATAACTTAACATTGTAGTAAAATTCAAAGCTAATCTTTGTGTGTATATGTAAGGAAATTTAGATTCCCCAGATTTTGAATCCTTGAATAAATCTCTTAGTAGAGAGTATGTTTCGACTTCAATAAGACCTGCACGTTCTTGAATAGCAGGAGTGGTCATATACCTTTGAACGTTCAAACGTCTTTTTCTACAAACCTCATTCCAAGGTGACGTACCTATAGTTAACCCTTGAGAAGTTGAAACCAACTTGTGGAATGTATAAAACACAGGTCTATCAATCAAGGCAGTTTGATTTTTTATGAACCATTCAGTAGCTGATGCATATGAATTGACGATGATCATACGTTGGGTTCCTAGTAGACATTGGAAAATAGGAATGTTATACTTCAGCGACACCTTCTGGAAATTATGTGGGTGGTCGTCTCCTAGTTGCTTCAGGTTACCGTGAATAAAGACTGCTCCTGGCATCACAGGAACCCCATCAATTATTGGAGTTTCAGGTTTAACAGTATAGTTATAGAACCAGTAACCAAAACCTAATAACAAAGAACATAAAATGACAACTGTTATCTTACTTTGGTGCTCCATATTGGTGAATAGACAAGTAGGATACTTATTTAACTTACCTCTATAATCGAAGTCAAAGAGTTTAGGTAGATACATAAAGAGACATTTAATTTAAAGGGGATCTCGGTGGTTATAAGTATCACTTTGGAATATTTCCATATCTGGTGTACAAAAAAGAAAGAGTAGAATCTGAATACTTTGAAATGTTAACAAAATGATTTGCTGCACAAAAATGTCCGAAAGGTCTAAGTCCGCTACTTGAGAGTTGGTTGTCGGAAAAATAAACAGTGATGGCAAAGCCGCTAGTGTATTTTTTTTACGTGTTTACTATCCATAATAGATCAATTATGTATTATATATCAGAGATTATATATAATGATTTGATATAATGATTTATTACGGTATGAGCTCACTTTGAGAATTTGCGTTCTGTTTATAAGTTATAAAAATGATTGTACTTTACATATATATAGTTTATAAAATATATAATATATATATGTACATTTTTTTCAAAACAAATAGAAGTTGTGCGAAATTAGCAACAGATCAAAATCAAATCAATTTCTTAGTTAACCCTGCTAATTTATTATCGATCTTTCTTTTTTATTTTTATACTTTGGATTGAATTCCAAGAATATTGTCGAGAAGTAACATTGATATATTGAAAAATATACGAATACACTCAAGATTAAAGTAACTAAGGTAGTCTCGTTTATAGTTATTTAACGATTTTACATTTTCTATATATTAAAGTTGACAAAAACTACAAAATTACACAACATCTAGTATAGGACCTTCAATATTTTCCAACTGTTTCACACATGATAAGAAAGTATTGATACCTTTAATAAGGTCTTCAGTTTCAATGGTTGGTGGGGGACAAATTCTAACCCTTTTACCACCTGCGGCACTGCCAAGAAGAACACCATTTTTGGCACAAAGAGCAGCCAATCTTCTTCCATTAAATTTGTCATTTATATACTCTGGATTTAAGACTGCGGCTGCTAAAAGACCATCACCGCTAACAGTAACAATTTGTGGCAAATTAGCATCATTTATTATCTTTCTTAGAATTTCACCCTTTGTTTTTGCCATAGTTGAAATATCCTCATCCACAAGAACATCCAAAGCAGCAATACCTGCCTCTGTAGCAGGCGGTGTACATGCCATAGTTGAACCTGTTTCACCTTTTTCCAAGACATCCATGATCTCAGCTTGTCCACAAACTGCTGATAGCGAAGTTAAACCACCACCTAGAGCTTTTCCCAAACAAACCATATCTGGTTTGATATCCTCGGTCCAACTTCTAAGGATAGAACCAGTTCTTCCTAATCCTGTTTGAACTTCATCTGCAATAAATAAAATATTGTACTCCTTACATAGATCAAATGCCTTTTTCAAATATCCTTTTGGGGGGTCCACAATTCCTGCGGAACCTTGAATTGGTTCAACCATGAATGCAGCTATTGTTTTATGATCTTTTTCGATTGCAAGTTTCAAACTTTCAATATCTCCATACTCTACTAATACTCCAGAAGGTGAAACAGGTCCAACATTAGGAACATAAGGTCCAAAATTCACATCTTTTCCTGAACCAAGAGAATGGGTAGATATGGTCAATCCATGATAACAAGCAGAAGCTGTCAAGACAAAAGCCTCATCTTTAGGAATATTTTTTCTCAAATAACCCCATTTTCTTGCAATTTTGGTTGCAGTATCTGTAGCATCAGCTCCACTATTCATACAAAGTGTTCGGTTATATCCAATAACCTCGTAGATTTTAGCTGCAAGCGAACCATAACTAGGGCTGACGAATGCAGTATTGATTAATGCTCTATCTTGAATTGCCTTACACATGGCATCGACAATTTTTGGATGAGAATGACCCATATTTGCAACTGCAAAAAATGACAAAAAATCAATATACTCATTTCCATCGATATCCCATAGTGTTGCATTTTTAGCTCTGACAAGTGGGACAGGTAATCCTAAAAATCCTCCACTAACAAATTCAGAATATTCATCAAGCGCAGCTTGAGATTCTTTTGAGTAAACTTCATTCATTATTTCCAGTTAACTGACTTTGTTTCCAAATATTATTTTCTAGCTTTTATAGTCATTGAAAATAAAAGTAAATTCGAACTTAGATATATATATAGATAAAACAGAAGAAGCATATTTGAGATTCCTTTTTTAACCAAATCTTCGAAATTTAAAAAAATTTGAAATTTGCTGTAAATCGTTTATTGTTAGGATCGCGACATATTGCATTGCAGCTATCGGAATAAGATCATTTCAAAGAGCGCGTAATTTGTTTGATTTCAAATTGAAATAAATTTGCCAATTTTAGGCAATTTTGAAATTTTTTGAAGAGTCTCGGTATTTGATTAATTAACGCGATAATTCATTTATGCATGTGGTAAACCAAAACTTGTAAACGTTTATTATACTTATATTCAATACAGAAATAAATAAAACAGAATAGTAATTACTGCTTTATTGTGCTTGTACCATTCAATATATATAAATATATACGACAAACATAAAGGTATTTTGTGTTTATATCATTTTGTCTAAACTGGAACTTATAAGCTTCATTCATTACTTTGAAATTTTTAAAACTAAGGTCAACTTTGAGACTGTCAATATTTTAGCTAAAGAGTTTATCGATAAATAATTTATATGCTTCCCTCTTGTACTATTTGCCGTAAAAGAAAAAAAAAGTGTGATTTCAATTTGCCCAGTTGTAAAAACTGTCGAACAACAGGTACTGTTTGTGAATTTTATGATGAGGGATTGGCTTCTAATATATCGAGGAAGTATTTGAAAAGTTTGAATGATCGAGTTAATGAGTTAAAGTATGAGATATCCAAATATGAAAAAAAAATTGAGAAAAGAACAGCAATGGCTAATGCCAACGGATCAGATCCGTCCAACACGGGTAATGAAGATACCCTCTTAACCAGACCAAAAATAGAAAACACAGAAACCCCTTCTTCTATAATAATCAAGTCAGATGATTTAAATGCAAGTCCCAAACTCCCCACTATGTTACCTGATTTGATTTCTGTGGAGATTCCAAATCTAATCACAGGTTTTACAAGACCAGATAATCAGTTATTCACTTCTATGAGAAAAGGTTTTTTTATTGAAGGTACAGATTCGATGCTTCACTATTTTGGGCCTACATCCCCAGTATCTATGGCACATATGAGTTCCAAAATGCTTAATATAAAGACAGATTTATCAAGTTTGGTATTCATCAATAATTATAGATCTTTACCTCAGATTAAACTATCATTCGAATTTTCAATGATAAGTAAAGATCACTCTAGAATACTCATTGAAAACTATTTAAGAAACATTTACCCGAAATACCCTCTCTTATCAGAAGATTTCTTCCATTTTGATATCATGGTTAAAAATTATGCTGCAACTGAGCAACCATTCTTACTCTTGATCCTTCTTGTTTCCGCTGCACACCTAATGAGAGAAAGGCTCGATTTTGTTCCTATTAAATCAATGTTACAACAAAAGGTTACAGAACTATTGAAGACAAAGCTGAGTGACAAAGATGGTGATACACTACTTGGACTAGTATATTATGCAATATATCAAACTCTTGATCCTGAAGTTGGTACAACTATATGGAAGACTCTTTCACTTGCTTGTGGACTGGCAGAAAAGCTTAGACTTACAAATTTTCATAACACAGGTCCTCTCCCGGGGAGAGTTTGTACCCAGATTACGCGTACTACATTGTTGAAAGTACTACTGGAGCTGGAAATAAATACTTCATGGTGTATGGGTCGTCCACCATCGCTGAAAATTTCACGTGATCAAATATCCCGTCTAACAGAAGATGAGAATAACAAACTGGCCCTTATTGGATTGAGTGACAGAGCTGAACTATTCAATAAGATTGATGAAAACTCATCAACGTGTCCGATAAGCTCTGCAACATCATTTATACTACAACTCAAGACCCCTGCTGATTTATTATGGTTGACAGCTTCGCCATTGTTGTCTCATATGTGTTCCGAGTGTTGTGCGATTAATTTACAGCTCAGCATACTTCAAGCATCTATACGTGTTATTCATGATTATTCGATATCTTTGAAAAGAAATTATCCTACATTTTACTGGTTTAGTGCTTCTGTGGTCACCGTTGCTACCTTGAATATATTGATTGTTAGTCGTGTATATTCGCAATCTTTTGGCTCTATCATATCCATAGAGGAAATAAACAGATCAGTCAACGAAGGAGGAGTGATATTGACCCATTATGCCTCTCAGTGGAATAGTTGCCGAACGCTGAAATATTTTGTAGATATTGCGTCCCAGTATCCTGTTTCCTAGATTTGATCTTATATAGTGACTTAATAGATGACTTCTAATGTAAAATTGGAGTTCTTAGTTTCCTCCAATACATAAATACATTATAATAAGATTGATAATTTAATGAACTAGAAGATTGATTATCTGTAAAATTTTCTTTTTTTTTAGGTTTACGATCTTTCTAGTCTCTGGAAACTATTTCTAACTTTAAAAAATTAAATGTTATGGACCAGTCACCATTGACCAATAACCATAAATGAGTGTATTTTTGTCGATTATAAGTTTTACGCTTAGGTATAATCAGTAATAAATTAATAATTTATTTTATATAAAAATTTAAAAGACATAAAGAGTTGAGTTGTTGATTACCAATTTACCATGACTTTTTGACCTTTTCGGAGATTAGTGAGTCGTGGCTAACACCGTACACGATTAATTATATGAGGCGGTGTATTATTACATGACTGTATTGATTTTTATGTGGCTAATGCGAATAATTCACTACTAAATTATGGAGAAGATAACATAGTTTAACCCTTTCAACAATATATAGATGTATATTTGATCTCTCAGCCTATTCTGGGTATTAATGAGATACACTGGGTTTATTTAGAATTAAAAAGTTAAATTTTATATCGAGACTTTATTAATTGAGATTTATTAAATTTAAAGAATTTTCCAAAAAAATATAATTTACCTTATCTGTGTGATGATATATACATTTAAATTTAAATAAATAAACTACATAGCGTATTTATTAAAATAGAGTCATTTAAAAGTGTGAGAATTCAAAGATATTTCCACTGTTTTATAAGATTTAAATTTTAAAATTTATAGAAATTGTATATTACAATGTTATTGTAGTAAAATTTATTTACAAATTTGAAATTACAAATTACAATTTTACAAATGTCAATTTACAAATTTGAAAATTGAAATTTCCTAAGGGCCAAATTGCGTCAAAAATAGTGTATAAATTAAAAAATCGGTGATTACACTGACTAACATTTGTTAGTGGTATTATATTAGGCTCCCTGGGACTTTGTGACTTTTTGAAGCTTTGATTCCACAAATTTTTTGGAAAAAGCGCCAAAAGTCATGGTATTCAATAACTCTACCACAAGCTCACAACCTCCAGTCTGACGGGATCGCTACCCCTTCCTCCGGGGGCCCTGTGGCTCGTGGCTCATGAGGGATCAGACACTAATTTTTTTTTAAAATAAATTATAAAATCATAGCTGATTCAACTCTCCGACTCTTAAAAGTATTACCCCTGCGAACAGTACATAATTATCCAAATTAATCATTTTTACTCTCGTGGGTTCTGTACCGCGCCCGACTACTGCGCACCAGCTGAAAAGAAACAAGGTGTGGCACAGATCGCAGTTGGATTTTACTTACAATTTAAGGCGGGGATAATACCCCGTGATTTACGGAAAGTTTTTGATATTTAAGTTTTGAACACAAAATACAAAAAACAATTTTATAAATTATTTATTTTTTAAATTGACTTGACTAAAAGTTAACTTATTTTGTTTATTAGCTATAGTTCTTCTGGACGAGAACGTAAAGAGATTTTAGACTAAAGCTCAACAACTGGATAGCTTATTCAACTCTTTTCTTTTTCAAGAGTTTTTATATAATCTGTTATTATCAAAATTAGAATGGTTACAGTAATTGATTGTAAAGGAACTCCATATCAAGTAAGTATAATGGTAATGATCCTCAATTCTGGAACCATAAAAAACACTAGTACTAACTCTATCTTAACTCCTTTTGGATGATGATGTTTTTAGATGGGATACTCTCATGGAAGTGCTGCAAAATTACAAATTAACAAAGTAGTTAAACTTTATGATGGATATAATCAAGAGTGGTTAGGAAAAAGTTGGGAAGAACTTAAAGAATTGGCTGTAGAATTTGAGGCAACCCTAAGAGAGAAGGCAGAATATTTAGTTGAAGAGATGCAAGGCATAGCAGACGGTGCCGATTTAGATCTACTAGATATAGTCATTTTAAATGCTAGATATGAAATTGGTTTAGCAGGTTCTGCTGCTAAAAAACCTACAATGGATTCTGTTGATGGGTGTTCAACATTTGCTGAGAATTTTGATGGTAAACAATGGTTGGGACAAAATTGGGATTGGCAATCATCTTTACTAAGCAACTTGGTTTATTTAAACTTAGAACCTGCTGATACTTCAATTCCAAAGGCAAAGGTAGTTGCAGAAGCTGGATTACTGGGGCAGACTGGTATGAATGAAAAAGGTGTATCTGTTTGTGTTAATGCATTATACGCAGAAGATCTCGACACTAGTAAGATCCCAGTGACATTAATTAGAAGAATAATGCTTAGACAGAATAATAAAGAAGATGCTATAGAACAGATCAAAAAGTTGGGTGTCTCTGCTGTGTGTCACCTTCTTGTTGCTGACAAGGATGGAGCTATATCCATAGAGACATCACCGTTGGAATCCAATTCATATATAAAGGCAA
The DNA here is from genome assembly GCA_030567815.1 of Ogataea piceae. Taxonomy (NCBI): domain Eukaryota; kingdom Fungi; phylum Ascomycota; class Pichiomycetes; order Pichiales; family Pichiaceae; genus Ogataea; species Ogataea piceae. The sequence goes on along the minus strand of JAJLSX010000030.1, from coordinate 126,255 downwards.
TTAATGGTATATTGACCCATACAAATCACTGTATATCTCCACCTGATGGTGTCAAATATCATAATATGTCCAAAGATTCGGAGCCTAGACTTTGTAGAATGAAACATCTTTTAGAACAGGGGAAATGCATACCCCCTTCCCATGAAAAATATTTCACAATATTAAAAGATGAAAGTGGATATCCAAATTCAATTAATAGGGCGAATGACCCAAATGCAATTGGAACGAAGTCTACGATTCAAACATGTTACACAACAATTTTGAATGCAACAGATAGAAAGGGGAGAATATCGTTCGGAAGACCATCATCCCCGCAGACAGTTATTGAGTTTTCTTTTTAAATAGTTTTAATGATAAATAATAAATATATTTTATCTCAATTTCTCATTTGCATCTAGTAAATAATCATATAAGCGCGAAATCTGAATTATATTAGAGAATAAAATTAGTATCTGTATGCGATGAATGATTTCAGTTGATCGCGATAAGATGTTTGATTTTTTTCTATCCTTGAGCCAATTAACTCTTAACAGAATCTATGTAGCTTGTTAAACTTGTTCGATATACAAAATTTACTGGATTTACATAGTACTGGATTGACACAACTCCCTTTTTTAATCATGTAAATGAAATTTGGTTAACAATGATAATTCAATCAGCATCAATATAATCAAGTTACAGTGAGAAATTCAGTATGACTTGCCAATGTTGTTCAATTCCTGAACCTCCACCAGAAGCTGCCCCGGTTCCCAAATCAAAAGCTGAGTATGAAAGGTTAGAAAATCTCAGAAAAGTGTCACCACCACCGTTCTATCTCCATACCAGTAAGGTATTCGACCCTATTACATTAAAATTCTTGGAAAATGTTTCTTTCAAGATTGATCCAGTCATTGGTTTGATAGTGGAAGTTTTGAACCGCGAAGATAATGAAGTTTCAAATTTAGCTGAAAATGACATTGATTTGAGAGGTAAAGTTGTATTACCTGGATTTGTTGATGCACATACTCACATCTTTCTTCACTCTTATGATGAAGCAGATAACGCTAAGCAAAAAAGAGACGAAAGTTTTGTTGAGAGAGTGATTAGAGCTACAAATCACTGCAAAACAGCACTAATGGCAGGATATACGACTTACAGGGATTTAGGCTCTGAAGGAATGCAAGAAGCTGATGCAAACTTCAGAGATGCAATAAATAGAGGTATTGCTATTGGACCAAGATTGTTTGTTGCTACAAAAGTTTTAGCTTCGGTGACTGGAATCAAGACACACACTGAGAATATAATTGGAGGAACTCGTATGCCTATCACTAGCGAAGAGTGTGATGGAGAAGACGAGATTAGAAAGGCAGTCAGACGAAGACTTGGAATGGGCTGCGATATTATTAAATTTTTTGCTGATTATCGTAAGAGAATAATGAGATACCCACCCGCAAGACCACATCCATATTTATCATCGGTGCAGTTCCCACCCCCAAATCCAAATCCCGATGTTGTTCTATATACACAAAAAGAGATGAACATTTTATGTGAAGAAGCTGCGAATGCAGGATGTCCCGTCGCAGCTCATTGCGCAACGAACAGAGCTGTTAAAATGGCAGCAGAAGCCGGTGCAGCAACAATTGAACACGGATTTTGGTGTGATGAGGAAACATTAGAAGTTATACACAAGAATAATTGTATACTGGTTCCAACTCTTGCTATCGCAGAAAGATTATATGGTTCAAATTTCCCAAGTATGCTTGTTAAAACTTTCAACGCTTGGAAAATGGGTATTATTCAAGCCTGTGGTGGTGATACGGGTACTTTTAATCACGGAGAAAACATCAGAGAAGCAGAACTTTTTGTCGAAGCAGGTATTCCTGTAGAGGAAACGTTAAGATCTTTGACATATAACGGTTGGCTAGCATGTGGAGCACACAGTTGTGGTAGAAGTTTTGGATGGTTAGCTGATGGAACAGCAGCAGATATTGTCGCATTGGAAAGTGATCCAAGAGATGATATCAAAGCTTTGAGAAATATCTCATTTGTGATGAAAGATGGTAAAGTTTACAAGAACGAATTCTGATTAGCTTTTATGAATAATATCTATATATCTATATATCTATATATCTATATATCTATATATATATATATATATATGTATAAGATCGTTTATAGAGATGTATCAAATATAACCATCCAAGTCCCCTATATAATCATCAAAATTCAACTTATCGACCGTGAAATTATCTTCCCAATTTGACTGTTTAGAAAATAATGTAATACTATTCAAACGTGTATTTTCTTTATCTGCAAAATTAAGATCTTCGATATCCTCAGGTGCTGGGATAGAGTTGCTATGTACCAATTCATCATTTTGAGGGAAAAGTAAACTATCAATTTGTAAAGTGATACTAGGATCTAATTGAAGAGAATCCTCGGTAATATTAAATTTTGTGAATAATTTTAATCTTTTTGAAGCAACTGAGTATAAATTGGTTAAAGTTTGTATCATTTCTCCATTTGCTAGATCTGGCCAACGTTCACCAAATTTTGCCAAAAGATCAATACATGATTCAATTTTAGAGTCTAAAAATTCAACCGAAAAAAATTCAAGGATCCAATGCCCTTGTGACCAGATAATATCTAGTAAAATAACTGCAGCTTCTTCTATATAGTGAACACCCATCAAGAGATAAAAAACTTGACCTGTCATTGAGTCTCTTAAATATTCATTGATACAAGTTTCAAGAGTCTGAACCAATTTAATATACGATGATCTTGGTGGGTTAGGTATTTTAGGCGTACGTCTTCGAAGTCGACTACTCAAAGATGTTTTGCATATAACTCTTGATCTTATTTGATTAATTTTGGCAAATTTCTCGGATTCTAAACACCACGTTTCAGCCTTAGATTCCATATAATCTTGCCATTCTTCTATATTCATATTAGTCTCTTTATTTAACCATAAAACCTCGTGAACTTCAGTTTCAAATAATCTAAATTGATGGAAATGAACAGCTGCAGCTTTAGTAGGAGGCCCACTATAATCTATTCCCTCCATGGTAATACACGAGTCATCAACAATGGTTGGATAACCAACAGAGATAACACTTCTTGGGATTGGGAATGCAACTTTTAAAACAGCACTTAAATGTCTTGACATACTGGTACAAACCATAAACAAACTTCTTCTTCTATCAGTTTCTAAAGGAGTAATAAATTCTGATTCAACTTCTTTATGTAAACCTAAATCTAAACATAATCTCAAAGATTCCCTTAAAGTATACCAAACATCAGCGGCATATGGATTAGCAAAAGCATAATGAGCTATTAAAAGTGTTATTTGAAGCTTTTCTATTTTATTATCCCATTTGGAAGTTGATATTTGAGAGATGAATGCAGAAAATAATGAACTTGACGATGATAATGCACGTCTTTCTCCTCTATTACTTAGAGTGGCAGCTGATATAGCTAATGCAACACATGTAACTGCTACATCAAAAGATGATGAACTTCCTAATTTATCAAAGACTCGTAATTCAATCTCTTTCATTGTTACACTTGAAATAATTGGATACTGTGGGAGATAACATTCAATATAATTTTGCATTAATATTTGCACGACATCTCTAGGAATACTATGTAAATCAACAGGTGGATGTTGTTTAATAAATTGTTTCATATTACCTCTTTCACCATTTTCAAATGGATATGGTAAACTTGTAGATCTAAAGTATAAACTAGAAAATGATGATTCACCCCAATCATTCTCTGAAAATTCTAAACCATCAAGAAATGGAGTAGCTGCATATTTAGCAAGTGTATAAGATTGTTCTTCAGCTTCATCTATTGTTTGATGTTGACGAAGTTCATCCAATTTAATCTCTAATTCTGCTATTCTATTTTCCAAATAAACTGCCAAACTTCTAGGAATAGGTTTTGAAACTCCTTTAATCCACGCAAAACATTCTGCACCGTCAGATTCACAATTATTACAAGTGGGAAATTCATATGAACATCTTAACCTTTTAGTTTTACAACGGAAACATCTAGTTGAACTTCTTGTATGTCCACCTTTTGAAACTTTATATAACTCTGCGAGATCTATTATTTCATCCATTTTTTTATGAACAGAGAGAAATTGCAAAAAAAGAAAAAATACTCAAAACTAAAGAAAAAAAAAAAAACAGAGAAGTTGTGTTGATAGGCTAATAAATTATAATAGTTTTCAAAAACATTTCAAATATGAAATCAAAAATAGTATTGAAACTAAAGTAGCTAACAATTGGAAATGATATGATGGGGTTTCTGTATAATAAGTAACGTAATATTACCAATTATAGGTAAAATAGAATAGGTATCCCAACTCCTTCAAAGAATTATGAAAAACAAAACAAAACAAATAGATTACATTTACATCCTAACACCATTTAATAATATATTATTTTCAATTTTCTTATCGGATGAAATAAGAAGTTGTACTGGTTTTGATTTATTTAATTATAAATATAATTACTGATAGTAGTTATATTATGTGTTAGGTATATAAATAGTGAGAAATATAATTTTTTTTTTATCATACTAATATATAATTGCAAATATGATTGCAATTAACTTATAGTATATATGTACATATACTTTACTGTATAATGATACGAGATATATAACATTTTATAATTATATTATATATATACGATCTCTTTAAATACTAATTTAATCATGGCTGTGTAATAAATATTTTTTTTTTAAAAAAAAACCAATTAACCCGTAAATTTAAATTGGCATATTTTTAGTGTTTTTTTTAATTTTTTTTTTTTTTGTCTTTTTCATTGTTCCGTTTAGTACCTAGATGACATAGTTTTAGTAATAAATATCACGATATATAGCATTTACCTATATATAACTACAATTATTTCCATAACAAGTATTACTATATTATATTTTTATATTTTAAACTTTTATATATATATATATAAATTTTACAATACAACAATGTCTGAAATAGATAACGAAGAACCATTAACATCAACAGCTCGTCCAAGTAAGTTACTGAGTGTTTTTTTAATTTTAATTTTTATTTTTATTTTTTTTTATTTTTTTAGAATTTTATTTTTTTTACTAACAAATGATTAGTTACCGATTCTGTTCTAACTGTTCGTATAATAAAATCATTCCCATATAGAAATGTTAAGAATCATATCTTTCAACATGTTGATTTAAAAAATATTACAGCTAAAGAATTTTTTGATAGTATAGTTCAAACGATAAATACTACCGGTGGTTTAAGACCATACAGAAATGTTCAATACGATGCTTTAAAAATTTATACACATGCACATGGATCTAAAACTATGAATTTAGTTATTAATATGGAACATGATGAAGATTGGATTCTTGATTTAAGTGAAGACTGTAATAAGAAATTATTTGAGTATGGTATTGAAAATGAAACTGAAATTAGTATATTTAACAAAGAACAATATGAAGAATATAAGCAAAATCCAGAAGAAAAGTGGTAAATTTGAATGAATATTATATACATCATAACCAATAGCTTGTGACTATGGCTTCATAACTTGTAATCATTATGCAATATCTAATTTAATTTGATAAGTAAAAATCTTTTTTTTTTTTCTTTTTCTACATTTAATCTAGATAAGATGTACAATTAATGCACCTAGATAATAAGAAATGACGAATTATTATTGAGATGGTCATGAGATAATAATTTCAAATATATTATATAGTATGTACCTATCTATCATTTATATATCATTTAGATTTAATAGATATACCCGGCTTTTGAATAACTTTCCTCATAATCACGTGATATATCACTTTGTCTAACACATCTTTACATCTCTAGAAAAATTCAAACAAAACTGTGGCGTCAAATTATTTGAAAACAGAAAAATTGCGTTTTTATATAAAAGACAGACAATAAACAATTTTTCTACGTTTTACAAAAAATTTTCGTATGATTAAATATCACCGCAGCGCTCATATAGAATAATAAAGAATAAATAAAAACTGGTATGACAATGTACTATTGTAGAAGATGATATATATAAAAATTATGATCAATCATATATATAAAATCTGTAAAATTGTATTTATGTAAACCGTTTTTGTTAGTTGTGGCACAGCTATTTTAATTTGGGAGGGTATCGATCAGAAGGGAATATATAGATAGGCCCAGGTATACCCCCTAGGGAGGGCAGTATAGGCTTAAAAGAGGAGGGACACAGAGAGAAAAAGAGGTATCGATCGATTGTGCGCGCGCGCGTACGTAGTACGTATACGTACGTTTTAATATATAACTCTTACCTAATAATAACGGAGAAAAATTATTATATTTCATCACATGAACCTATGACATAGTAAAATTGTTACGGTAATTGTTATTTTTTTTCTTTTTTTTTATTTTCTTTTTATTTTGATATGCATAATTTTTATGTTAAACAAACATATATATAACAGATGAATAAACCGTTTTTATAAAATTTAATTCTTTAGCCTATATATATATATATATATATATACATATATTCTTTTTTGGTTAAGCTTCTTTATATTGGAAAGGTGTTTAGTTATAGGTAAAGATATTTTACTCGCCGCATAAAATTTATTACCATATCTTTCTTTCTATTCTATAAAAAATAATTAATACCTTAACTCCCTACTGAAGTTGAATCAATGAATTATTTACAAAAGACTTGTACTAGTCCAGAGACAAATCATTTGGATATAGTTTTAAACAATAGTATAATTTACAACACACATACACAGGACAATAGTATATCTGATCAACAAGATGGTATGATAACACCATCACAGGTTGAAGGATCAACTTCTGTACCAGTTCAACAACAGCAATCACTATTACCACCACCATCACAACAACAACAGCAACTATTAGCCAGTGCAGTTGCAAATGATGGTATAGTATCTCATAGCCTTTTAAATTCAGCATCTACAAAATCTAGAACACCGTCTGCTCTTAGTACTCCAATACTAAACGCCACTACTGATTCCACACATAATTTATCATCCATTGTTTATACGCCACTTAGTCAACAATCAAAAGAAGAGAGCAATAGATCAGTCGTCACTCCATTTTTATCTAGTCATTTGAATGCAGTTGAACAATCTTTAAATGAAAATGATTCAAATCATAAATTTTGTTATAGACATAATCCAAATATAAGATGTAATAAGATGGTTGATGAAAGTAAGATGAATGAAATTCAATCTGTTTTAGAAAAATTACCAAGAAGAGATCAAGAAGCCATTTCACATGTTTGGTCAATTTTTTCAGCTGCTCCAAATCAACATAGAACTTTAATTTTACAAGGTTTAATGACACAGTGTTGTTTCCCACAGTTATCATTAATTTCTCAAGAAGTTTCAAATTTAATTAAAATTGATTTTATTGAAACTTTACCTAGTGAATTATCATTAAAAGTGTTGTGCTATTTAGATTGTCAAAGTTTATGTAATGCTGCTCAAGTTTCAACCAAATGGAAACAATTAGCTGATGATGATAGAGTTTGGAGATATATGTGTGAACAACATATCGATAGAAAATGTCCTCAATGTGGTTGGGGTTTACCATTAATGGCTGTTAAAAAATTACAAGAAAACTCTAAAAAGAGAAAAATTGAAGAAGTTGAAAAACAACCAGAGACGAATATTATTGCAAATATACCACCCCCTCTAAATGAATGTGAAAAAATTATATTGAGAGAGAAGAAAAATAAATTAAGTAGAAAGACAAGACCATGGAAAGCTGTTTATTCTGAACGTTACAAAGTTGAAAGAAATTGGAGAAAAGGTATTTATAAAATTAAAAAATTTGAAGGACATAAAGATGGTGTTATGTGTTGTCAATACGATAACAACAATTTATTAATGACAGGATCTTATGATAAAACTATTAAAATTTGGAACGTTGAAACTGGTAAATTAATTAGAACTTTAACTGGTCATACAAGAGGTGTTAAAACTTTAGTCTTTGATGATCAAAAATTAATTACCGGTGGTTTAGACTCTACAATTAAAGTTTGGAACTATAGAACTGGTCAATGTATATCAACTTATACTGGTCATGAAGAAGGTGTTATCAGTGTTGATTTCTGTGAAAAAGTTATTGTTTCAGGTTCTGCTGACCATACAGTCAAAGTGTGGCATGTTGAAACTAGAACTTGTTATACATTGAGAGGACACAGTAACTGGGTCACATGTGTTAAGATTCACCCAAAGAGTGGTACAATTTTCAGTGCTTCAGATGACGCTACTGTTAGAATGTGGGATATGAATACAAACGAATGTATCAAAGTATTTGGAGGTGTTGAGAATAACGGACATATTGGCCAAGTTCAATGTGTTATTCCATTCACTTTAAAAGATACAATTTTCACCGATTTCGATGAACAAGTTACAGATGAAACTTCAAATACCAATGAAAATCCAACAAATTCTGAAGAACGTTCAGGTAGTATTGTTCCAACTATAGACGGTGAAGATTCAGACGTTGAACTAGCAGAGGAAGACTCGCCATTCTCTAATCCAGATTATCCTACCCATTTACTTACCGCTTCCTTAGATAATACTATCAAATTATGGGAAACCAAGACGGGTAAGTGTGTTAGAACTCAATTTGGACATATCGAAGGTGTTTGGTCAATTGCTGCTGATACATTCAGAATTGTCAGCGGTGCTCATGATAGATCTATTAAAGTTTGGGATTTACAAACAGGTAAATGTATGCATACTTTCGGTGGATCTACTTCTCCTATTACATCTGTTGCATTAGGTGATTCTCGTTTTGTTTGTGGTTTAGAAAATGGAGAAGTCAAAATGTATTGCTTTGATTGTTGTTGAATATCTTTTTATCTCCTATCTAAATTCAGATTCTCTGTTTCAATACTTATTGTGTTGATTTTTTCACACGGAAAGTTGTCAAGATTTTCCTTATTTCTCGCTATTTAATTACACCGACAATCACGATTTAGGTTTTTAATCCCTTAAAAAGAAATTGCATTAATAACCCATTTTTGCTTTTATTATCGCTTAATTTATTTATTTTTTATTTTTTTGGATTTAACTTTTATTTTCTTTCTACTTCTATGGGCTAATTTATATAATAATTTTAACTAAAACAATAGTTGTAACTGATTTGAATAATTGTAAAGTTAGATAGTATAGCGTTCGTGTTTGAATGTATATAAATATATATAGTGTTAGTGCTACATACGTATGCGTGGTTTCAAGCTTATAAAGATGCTGCATTTGAACCTTATTATATGGCAGAACTGTATAAATTGACTCAACCTTATAATATGGCTGCATAATGACTGCATAGGTGTTGTAAGCTGAAATGAAAGTTATTAATTGTTATATGAATAGAGATTATGATCACAACAAAATACTTGTCAACGAGTAGGACGTCACAACGTTGAACAAAACTATAATTATGGCAAATGTGAGAGGAATCCATGTTGACATCTCAAATTTACCACTTTTATATATCTCAGCAATCAGTACTCCAATTAATGATCCCGATATGAATGCTTGTAAAGAGCATACTATCATATATACAAGTAGTATAGAAAGTAATTTTTTGAAGTTACTGTTGTTTTGATCTTTATTCAAGCTAGTCAATATCGCAATTATAGCTGCAGACAAATAGAAGCTACCCATCAATATAAATGTCCAGTAAACGGTAAATTTCCAAATATCTGGGGTGTAATATAATTTAGCATCCACATATCCATTGTTTGTAGGACCTAAAGGCCAGTAAAGAGAGGGAAATCCCGGTGTTGTATATCCTATTGGTGCATTACTGTAGTTTTCAAAGCGTTAGTAAGATAATTTAATTATAATTTTCTTTTGTCAAAAACTTACACCATGTTATTTATGCTTAAATTATTGGGGTTATATCCACATGTGCCACAAAAATATTATTATAATACCCAAATAGTGAATTATGATTAGCAGTTGTATATTGAACTAATATTATATCCAGTTTATAACAGGTACAAAGAAGTGGTACTTGATAAACACAAAATACAAATATATATAAAAATCATAACAAATCAAAATAATTGTGGCTTTACGAAAAAAAAAAAAAAAAAATAGACAGAGCGGCTTTAGTACTATACTTTGTATTATATAATCATAATTATGAGATGCCTTTACGTATTTTAAATATGACATTTATACCTTTGTATGATAATGTTTTGTTCTATTATATAATTGGATATATATATATATATATATATATATATCATGCAGTAATTATCAAATAAGAGATTGATCCTTCATTAGATTCACTATTGTCCCTAAAACAAATATTCTCGCATCAATCGTACTCATGACAACATTTCTCATTCCTAAATTGACGTAGGTATTATCCATAACATTTAGTATTCTATCCAGTAAGACAGCCGTGTTAGCGAGTACGGAGATTCCACAATCAGATCCGTTTATTTGCTGTGGGGTATACCTATCAGTGACTACTTGGAAATCCAAATCAAAATAAATATTTAGCTTCTTAACAATTTCCAAAGATTCTAGTTCGTTAGCTAAAAGCATAGAATCATAGATGAAAACCACTTGATCTTTTGGACAGACCAAAATTAAAGACCAATGAGAACCCCCTTCTGCTTGTTCGACATCATCGTTGTCATTAACAGGCATAAATATAAACGAAGCATTTTCAAGAGGGGGCAAGACGCCTTTTAATTCTTTTGGATTCCCTGGGTGATTGGCAAACAAAAAAGAGAAAGTAGGCATCATTAATACTATGGATTCTTCAATTTGTTGTTGTGTAGCATATTTCATTCTTTTTTTAAGGGTTGGATGTATCATAAATCTTGATAAATATTCGTAGACAAACCCAATATTGTTATCATTCAACCATTCGTCATCAAGTAGGTTGAAAACATCTTCTTTATAAACTGAAATATCATAGAATTTTAATATTTTATCGCTTGTACATTTGTTGGCTTCTTTTAGTAGATCTTTCAACAATGTTATTTTCGCATTAGAACCTGCTCTTGTCACTGTAGCAGTTGCCATAAATGACTGCCCCTTTCTCTTGCTTTTTTTCGCTTCTTTATTTAGTTTTTTCAACTTTCTGGCCTCTTTTCTTTCATCTTTAGTAGAGTTTTTCTTTTCTTTCTTCCCATTCTTTTTCTTTTCTTTTGAAGATTTAGATGTCGTGGCTTGTTCATTTGGATCTAGATCACTATTTTCAGTGTCACTACTTATCTCATTGGGATTCGTCATCAATGACGACAGGAGTGATTCAGTAAATCCAGAGTTATCCAAGTAACTTAAATTCGATGAGTGTTTCTCGTACCTTATATTGTTATTCTCTTTATCGTTACTGTCATATTCAGAATCATCATCAATGTCAGAAGATGAATCGCCAACTGTGGACCATTTGAGCTGATCGAAACCATTAGTTATCAGTGGTGTATTCAGCTTATGTAGTTCATGTGGAGAGTCCTTATTCGGATTTGGCAAATAGTAGCCTTTATTGGGGTTAAATATGGTCCTGATCATATCGCCTGAGTTTATAGTATCAAAATAACAAAGACAAACTTACATATATATATTTATATATTGCATGGAAAGTTGAATCGTATTCATGCTTTTTTTTTTCACTATATTTATTTTTCTTAAACTTTTTTTTGTTCTCTCTAATATCCGAAAATTGAATGAGAAATAAATTTATACGCGAGAATCTACAAAAATCTTAAAAAATGTAAAACCACTTCAAAACAGTTTACTTTTGAACAGATCAAGTCATGAAAATAAAACAAATTAAATTAATATTTGGAAAACTATAATAAACATAACAGTTTATACATGTTATTATATAATAATAAAGGCCCTTTTTTGTTAGACAGATCACAGACCGCCTAGTAAAAGAGTATTTATTATGTTTCTTATTATCTTTTACTAAACTGAACCATTTAATAGTGCTTCAATAGCACCTTCGACAGATCCACCACTTCTTCTCAATGCTGTAACATTACGATCAAAATCAAAGAATCCCATATCATTTAATTGACGTAGTTGACTTTCAAAGACTTCTTCAGGAGGTCTATTATCAGCAACTGGTGCAGCAGAAGCTGCATTATTTCTAGATAACATACCTAAGAGATCTCCGAATGGAGCACCATTACCACCTGCGCCTGTACCTGCACCAGCACCAGCACCACCAAACATGAATGGATTTGGAGGTAATCCACCAGTGGCACCAGCACCTCCAAATAGAGCAGCGAATGGATTGGCAGCAGCAGCAGATTCAGCAGTTGTTCCTGAAGTGTTATTTGAATCATCTCTTGTAGTAGTATTTGCATCGGTAGATTCAGTAGTAGATGGTCCACCTGGAGCAGGGAAAGCAGATGTGGCACCACCGGCACCACCAGCACCACCCATCATTCTTTGCATATTCATCATGGATCTCATCATTTGTGGATTGGTCAACATACTTCTAAAATAATCACTTTGAAGCATTTCTCTTGCGGCAGGTCCCATTGCATTTAGCTGTGGTGATTGCTGAATCAAATAGTCAAGCATTTGAGGGTCAGATAACATTGATCTCATACCTTCTTGGAATAAAGGATTGTCCATCATTTGTTCCATTTGATTTTCATCTGGTAGTTGCATACCATCTGCACCAAATCCTAAGGATTCCATGTTTGGCATTGGGATGTTATAACCGGCATATCTAGCACTTGTTAATCCGGCTAATGGATTGAAAGAACCCTGACCGGCGGATATATTGTGAGGAACACTTGATGTATTGGTGGTAGATGGGGTTGATGATGCTTCTGATTGGGTTGATGCAGCTGCTCTTTCTGAAGATGCAGCTGGTGCAGCTCCTTTAGCAGCACCTTTAACAAGATGTATAGTATGTCCATTTTGAATCTTATATGTAGCCAAAGTATCAGCATCTTTCAACACTTTTCCTGAGTAAATCAATCTTTGTCTATCAGCTGGAATTTCCGTTTCAGTGGCAATCTTTTCTTTAAATTCTGCTACAGTAAGTGAAGTTTCCGCACTAACTTGGTACTTTTTGTCACCAGATGATCTATAATATTAGCATGATGTTAGTTTCAACGTAAATGTGTTAGTATATGCATATATATATATGGAATGGTAAACTTTGGATGGTTATAAATAAAACTTACTTTATGGTCACCGTAATTTGTTCAGTTGAATCAGACATTTTTCTTTTTCAATGGATATCTTCAATTATTTATCTTTTCACTGGTTACGGTAAAGCCTTAATTGCTATAAATAAATCTTATGATAATCTTATTTTAAAATATGGATTTAAATTTTATATTCACAAGCAAACTGAGGATGTTCACTAACTGATAGATTGAGCTATTTGTTTGTTAATGTTGCAACATTCAAAATGACATGTTGACCAAGAAAACCAAAAAGAAACACTAAAAAAAAAAAAGTTGCGCGTGGGCTTTTTTTTTTTGTTAATTTTTGTTAATTTTTGTTTCATTACGTACAATTATTTATTTGAGGCTGTGTATTATAGATTGTTCTGGATAAATATACCGTTTACAATATATATATGGAGTTATAAAATTGCTTGAAATATACATGTCTATGAATGGTTCTGTTGAGAATGAATTGTATATATATTATATAGTTTTTTTGTTATGTACAAGTGAATTACCTAGATTTAAATGTCAGAAGCCTTACCGATGAATTCCATAGCTGCAACATCACCTTTCTTCAATTCAGGTTTGTCTAAAACATTGGCTAATAACTCCCAAGGATTTTTTGATCCACCCCATTTCAAAACTTGGTCTTTAAATTTCTCACCGCTTGCTCTATCAAGTGGGTCTTGGGTAAATAAATGATCCCAAATCTTAGCTGCAATAGCTCTATCGAATAGGTAGGAGTAATAGACAGATCCATATGAATATAAATGGCCAAACTTACCTGGCCAGTTTGAAATGTTATCGTTATAGAATTCTAATTGTTTTTCTAAATCGTGATAAACATTAACAACATCAAAGTCATTGGCAAAAACTAAATTGGAATGTAGTAATTGATCAAGTAATGCCATTTTAATTTGTCCAAAAGTTTCAGATTTATTCAAGAAAGTGTTATCTAGTTGATGTTTCTTCAATAGAGATGGAGGTAATGGTTTACCAGTTTCGTGATGTTTTGCAAATGATAATAAGACTCTTGGATCTTTGGCGAAATGTTCCATAAGAATTGATGGAAGTTCAACAAAATCAGTTGGGCATCTAGTACCACTGACGTTATGTAAATCAGTTCTACCTAACATAGAATGCATAGCATGACCCATTTCATGGAACAGTGTTTCAACTTGTGATAAAGTTAGTAAACTTTTCACCGATTTCTCATTCGTTTGTGGGTTCACTGATAGGTAATCAGGAACAAAATTACAAACTAATGATATGACAGGTAATTGAAAAATTTCTCCCTTGTATTGATTGGTTTGAATTGTTTTCGTTTTTAAGTTAAATTCATCATTTGGATCCAATTCTTCTGGATAAATTTTTCTTGAACAACAAACAGTGAAATGGGCAGGATTCAGAGTTTTATTATCTCTGTAAAATAGATCCAAGTAAATAACACCAACAATACCTTCAATTTCACTGACAACTTCAAATTTTCTAACATCATTAGACCATGTCTCTCCTGGTTCTGTCTTCACTGGCTTTAATTCTATACCGTATAATGATTTAAATAATTGAGATAAACCTTGAACAACTGTACCAACTGAGAAATATGCTGAAATGTCTTCTAAAGTATTTGATCTTTGCTTAGATAGATGTAAAGAAGTTAAATAATCTCTATCCCATGGTCTAACTAATTTTACTAATTCTGCATCTGTTGGATTTTCAATTTTTTTATCGGGTTGATACTTATAAAGTATTCTTAATTCTTTAGAAACATCTTTAGAAACCTCTTTCAATAAATTTTGTAAGAAACTCATCACATTTTGAGGATTTTTGGCCATCTTTTCACTCAATTGATATTCACCAAAACTTTTATTGCCCATCAAATGAGCCAAGACACCTCTATATTTCAAAAAATTATCTAAGAAATGTATCTGATTATTAGGAACACTATGTAAAGTTAACCAGATTTTTTCTCTAATGTATCTATTAGGACAACTTCTTAAAATTTCAAATGCTAAACTTCCATAGATTGAAATTTTTAAATCACCTTTTCTATCGTAAGACAAGTATTTTTCAAAAGATTTATGAATGTCACCTTCTTTAATAATATCTTTATCGATTATTATATAGTCTTCAGCTGTGTCACTAACACCGTTGTTGAAGTGTTGTCCAGTAATGGCAATATGTTGACTCAAATCCACAAAATTATTTGTAGTTTGTTCATCCATATCAATACCAGATTTTTTAAAATCTGAATATAATAAATTACCAACTGCAATTTCTTCTTCTGATAAATGTTTGGAAATTTCTGGGTCATTTAAAACTTTGTGTAATTTGTCATATAGCTCTTTTGAAGTATTTAAAACATTCATATGTTGGAACATATCTTGATGGCATTCTTGTGCAGCATTTACAAATGACTTATTAGGGTGCACAACTCTAATGAATTCACAAAGGTCAATAACTCTACAAAGTATATCACTTAATCTATCCAAGTTTCTAATATAAGTTCTCAATCCTTCTTCTGAATTATCTTCTATCAAATTTTGAGTAAGTTTTTGTGCCTTTTCTAGTGATTCGGCACTGAACTCTTTCAAACCCGATGGTCTCTTTAAATATGGATTCTGAAATAGACCTGCAGCACTTGATTTGTAATTGAAAAACAATGATGAACCTGTAGATTTCTTGCTTAAATCATTGAAGTTGTACCAAAATGAATCATCGTCAAAAACTTTACGTATCTTATCTGATTCATTATCTTCGAATAATATACTATCAGACGAATTAGATGGAGGTGTTGTTGTAGAAGTAGATATGTAATTTTTGAATTGAAATGAGATTGGATTGGGAAAACGGGTTAATGATCCCGACACATAGGTGTACCTCTGAAGAGGTCTTGTATACTTCAGCATTATGTGAATAAATATGAACTATATACCTATATTTGTATATATATATATATCTATATATCTACTATACTATAATGAGGGGCTTTTATATATCAAGAAATCAAGTATAATTTCATCTCTTTATGATAAAGCAACATCCTCTCATTTGCGGATATGAAACTTTTTTTTTTTTCGTTTATTTCTTTTTTAATATAATATTACATAATGTATTACATACATTTTTTTTTTTCCAGTTTGGGAGAGAAATTGACACAATTTTTGGTATATATATAATTTGTTATAATATAAATCAGTATCTATACATATAGGCTTATCTATACAAAAACTATTCTCGATTGTTAAAGTCATTCCAAATAAATTTACATATCTTCATAAATTTCTCTTTTTCTTCATCTTTGTTAGTGGAGTTATTGAACTTCAAATCAAAGTTATAAACTTGTCTATTTAGTTTGAATTCTCCAGTAATCTTCTTCGTAGAATTCTCAGAGTTTGGAGGTGTGATTAATTCATCTTCAGTCACTGCAGTGCTTTGATTATAGTCATCCTCAATGTCATTTTCATTATTTTGCTTTTTCTTTTTGATTTCTTTTTCGTTCTCCTTTTCGTTTTCATTTCCATTGTCATTATCATCGTTGTTCTCATTCTCTTGAGATTTTTCATCATCACTTTCTGAGATTTTCTCTGTAACATTTCTTTTAGCATTACTATGTTTCTTTGGGGCAACAACAACTACTGGGCTGGGTTCGATTTCAGTTTCAGTTTCAGTTTCGTATGGGAGATGTTCAGTGGGCATTGGGTACATTGCAGATGGTAAATTTCTGTATTGAGGTGGATAATAACCCGGAGTCATATATTGTGGATATTGATAGTAAGGTGGGATATATGGTGTCATTGGTGTATTTTGCAATAAAATTTTATTATTATAACCTTGTAACTGGGCCTGTTTCAATTTTTGAGCATGGATTTGATGTGGTGTTAATCTTGGCTTTATTTTATCCGTATAAGACTCTTTCACTATAAATTTCCCATCTCTATCAACAATGTTATGTCTCTTGATACCTACCTCTTGATGGGTTTTGTTTGTTGTTGAATTTGGTTCTGGTACGTAGTGTGGGAAAAATGGGTGAGCGTAAGGTGGCATTTGTGGATGGTACTGGGATAGAGTCTGCGGGGTGGACATCCTTTGCTGAGCCTGAGCTAACATCAAACGTTGTTGATGTTGGTAAAATTGATGATTTTGTTGTAGCTGTAGGTGTGGATTCTGATGGAGATGTTGTTGTTGTTGTTGTTGCTGCTGCTGATGTTGTTGTAATAACAATTGATGTTGCTGCTGAGAATAAAGCGAACCATTTTTCAGACTTCTCAAAGGTGCAGATCGTATTAATGGGTTAGTTAAAGTTGAATTACGTGGTGGTAGTATCAAAGGTGAAGGAGCACGAGATCTTTTAAACCTTTTAGCACTTGGTAATTCAGATTCATTATTTCTTTTTGATGCGATGGAGCTACCATCTTTCGAAGTAGTAGTTGTCTCTTTCAATTTATCATCTTGTTCTTGTTCTTGTTCTTTTTCTTCCTCATCTGGTGTTTGTTTATCATTATTATTATCATCTTTATCGTTATCACTCTCATTATGATCACTCCCCAATTCATCTTCCAAATTTTTTTTACCATCTTTTTTTTCTAGTGATTTGATTAAAGGTTTAGGATTACCAGTAACAATGATTTCTTGAACCGTATTAGCTGAAGAAGATTCTATAATAGTAACTGGGCATAGTGAAGATATCTGATCATCACTAGCATTCTCAGGGGTTGAAATACTTTCATTTTTATATGTTCTTTCATTAATTATCATCTTTTGTTGTAATGCAACGGAGTTGCTCTGTAATAAAGTATATTTGTTTTTAGCACTCAAAGGAGGTAAACCTGGTGATACAATCTTATAGGCGATATCTTCAAAAGAATTCTTCTTCAAGTTAACATCATCACTTTTTGATGGATTTAAATTTAATCGTTCTGGTTTACTCTTTGTTCCTGTCAAGGCAAACGATGACATTTGTAATTTCTGCTTTAACTTATCTGAAGTTGATTCTCCCATATGGTGTAGTATTGTAGAAGTTAAATATATTTAATAGGAAATAATAAATAAAAATTTTTTTTTTTTTTGACAAAAATTGAAAAATATGTATATAAATATAAATAAACACTTATAACTCACACACTAAGGGAATGTATGAAAAGAATGTAAATAATATTAAGGGGGGAAAGGAATATACAGAATTTTTTTTTTTTAAACAAAAACAAAAGTAAAGAAAACTTTACCAACACTAAACAGTCAATTAGTAGAAATAGAATAGATAATGGATAATGTATTAATATATTAATGTATATGTATTAATTGATTGATTTAATTAATTGATTTATATATCGTATAAATTTTTTATATTTTAATTACACACGTACGTACGAGAAAATTAAATTTAAAAAAAAAAAAAAAAATATTTTGAAACAAACAGAAATTTTATTAAATTTTTTTAGCGCCATTGTTTAAAATGTTTCAGATATTTCGATCTTTATAAGGAACCCAATCAACTCCTAAATGATTAAATATTTTCAATTCGTCAAAGCTTTCAATTAAAGTTTTTTTATCATTTTTAAATAGTCCTCTATTGCTTAAATGATAATTTTTAAAAGTTGCCAATTGTCTTAGTACTCTATTAAAGATGTCATTACCTGTGAAGTAAATAATTGAGGCACCTAATTGATTATACGGTATAGCAATTATATCTATTCTTCTACAAGGTGAATTTTTTAAATTTAATTTACAACCACCATTAAATTTAGACATTTCAATGGTAACTTCAGTTAATTCACATTGGATATAATTTATTTCAATTAAATGTTTAACCAATTTGTGTAGTAGTTTATTAATTTCTTGTTGATCGGTTTTAATTTTATCTTTATAGATGATTAAATCTATATCACCACAGTGTGTTGCTCCTCTTTTATATGATCCCATTAGTAAGATCTTTAAATCTGGGTCAATTTTAAGTGATGACTCTTTCAAGATGTAATTGTAATGTAACTCGACTTCCTCTCTTGGTATTTTAGTTAGCCAATCTGAGTAGTATAAGACACCTAGTTTCTGTTGTTTGTTTAAATTATTTTCATAAATTTCAGGATATTTCTCTACAATGTCACTAATAGATTTGATTTGATATTCACTACTACTTAATAGTTTGAAAGAAGTCTTGTTGGAGAAGCCATGTATCTTGTTAAATTTACTTATTAATTTCAATTTTTCGTCATTTGCAATTTGTTTTTGTAACAGTTCATACTTGGGGAAAGTCCCATATTTAATTATATCATCTATATGATTTAAAATTTGGGAATTTTTAGTTGTTAATAGTGGTTGTAAATCTTTTGATGAATTTATTGGATAGTTGAAATTTTCAATTTTTTTAAGCATTATTCTATAATTTTTAATTCTAAATTCATTATTTTTATCAAATAAATTCAAAATTTCATAAATTTCAATTATATGGTTGAATATCTTAATAATCTTATTGTTAATATCAAATAATTCATCTTGTTTAAATTTCCTCTTTTTCTCACTGTTTAAATTAACAGTTAGTAAATCAACCAACTTATCACACTTATTCAATTCCACGTGTTTCTCTTTTTCAAGTGGTTTATCAATTGACTCATCAATACTTAACGGTGGAATTTCAAATCTAAATGAATCAATTGGTTGAATCTCTTTAAATTCAAGTGATTTAATAATCCAGTCAATGGTTAATACTGGATATAAATTTTTATTATAAATTGAGTCTTTCATATCTTTATCCATTGTAGAATTTCTAAAAAACTTCTGTATATTACTTAAATTTGAATCATTTATAATTATAAAAGTATGTGTTCTATCTCTGTTCGGCTTGATATCTGATAGTTTAAAATATATTGAAGCACCATGACGTCGCCATAGATTGATTCTTAATCTTTCAACATTTGAATTTAACTTGGGTATTAAAACAAAGTTATAAGACTTAAACATATACATTTTACCTCTTATATAAAAGATGTATATATATATATACATAGAGATGTACGTACTAATAGACGATGGCAATATATAATTATAAACTTTTCAAAAATCTGTTGGAATAGAGCCGCACATGAGTTTAGTTTAAAAACATTACATAATCATAATCAATCACATAATCTATATTACATAATCATGATATAATATTTAATATTGGCGAATTTCCGGGGTGCCCGGGGGGAAATTTCACAATATCCCCTATGCCCATGAACTTTAAAAATCAATCGATCGCAGCCTTTTCCGGTACTTTTAATTAAAACTGTTCGATTGATTGTTTATTATTATATAAATAATTTAATATATTTTTAGCATATTGTTTATATACATCATATATGTAAGATATATACGGTGTTTCGAAGTTAAATCAACAGGTATAGATTCAATGTATTTATATATAATATATATTATATATATATCTGCAATCAATATATATGGTTATCGCATCATACGTAAATTAATTTTTTTTTTTTTATATGTAGTAGTGCTGCACATGGTGCACAAACACAAACACACGCTATATATAATATTACTCTCTGTTTTTTCCGGGCCAATAATTTTTAGATCCGTGTAAGAGATAGTATATATACACTAACGCTATTTAAATTAGCGTCTCACATTCTTTTTTAAGTTGAATTGAACTGAATTTTCTGTCTTGTTTGACGTTTTCCCCTTTTATATATATATATGCAACATATCATTTGATACATAGTGAGATTTTTGTATTTTCATAGGTATATTGATATATACATATAGGTATAATTTTAGATCATTTGTATTACTATATTATATTATTTGCTATCTCTTATCAATATATATATATATATATATAGATAATGAGTACCCCTTTCCCAAATTCACATACTGATCGTCGTAGCATATACAACAATAACAATGCTCTTCATAAGAGTTCAAATATTACATATTCATCACAAACGGGTGCTCCTAAGTTGGTTGTAGATGAATATTCTTCTCCGCCAGAGACAAGTTTAAGTAATGTCTTGTCATCTTCTCCAAGAAGAAGAAGTACATCACTTTCAAATATGGCTAATAATTCAAGTATGCTTTCTGTTACAAGTGGGAATTCAGGTAATAATAGATCAAGATCAGGATCACTGAAATTACTCAGACAGAGGCTTTCTTCTATAGGTGGTAATTTCACCAATAATAAAGATAATAAAGATATCAATAATCAAAATAACATTGTTAGTGGGCCTCCAAGTAGTACTAGTTTAGCTACTAATTTCATTAATCAGGCTGGATTTGGTGCTGGCACTTATTCTCCTAGAACTTCGATTGATTTAAATACTTATACTACATTAAGTACAGATGATTTAACAAGTGAAGCGGGTCCTGATTATACTAAAACTAATATGAGATCATACAATGAAGTTTTAATCAATTATTTAATAGAACAAGGTTTGAATGTTAATCCATTACTGATGAAACCTCATAAAATTAATAAAAAGTTGTTAAAATTACCTTTAAATTCGCATAACTCTCCCAAAAATATTGATTCATTTGCAACTGGTAATGGGAAAATATTGTTTTTACCTTATAATCCTGCTAAGAAGAGAGAACAGCTTGCTGAAGACTTAGAAGAAGATGATGAAGGTGATGATGATGATAGTGATATGTCTGATTCAGAAGAACCATTATCTAATGAGCAACAGCAACAGCAGCAACAACAACCTCGAAATCGTCGTCATAGTAATAGTCATAATAACTCTCACCATAACGTCACAAATCATACTTTTGCTATAATATTAAAGTTATCAAAAGTTCAATCGTTAACTTCCGTAGTTAAAGCCAAATATTATACAGATGCTACAACGAACTGGACTTCAGGAATTCTGGTTGATACCTCTAAAGGTAAACATAAAGTATCATTCAAAGAGAAGTATAAAGTTTCTAAAGATATCGATTGGGATTTAGATTTAAAGAACCCAGATTGCTATATACCTTTCAAAGATAGTATGGTCGGTGGAGATGAAATTGAATCTCATTTAGGTGGTGTTTCTAATCAAGATGATGATTTATCTTTCGATATGCTGTCATCGGTAACATCATCTTCAAATAAGACGAAAAATTCACTGGAATATATCTGTTCACCTTCACCAACTCAGTATGTTAAACGATTCGAATTACTAAATCCTAAAGATTATCAAAATGAAATTGACTATAATGGTAAAGATTTAACAAAGCATGAGAATTTGTTTCAAAATATCAAAAATTCAAAATCTAATATCGAATCTCGTAATTTTCAACCTGGTTACTATATTTTCTTATTGCCTGTCGTCTATCCATTGAATACCCCTGAAACTGTTAAAACTCCATTGGCATCTATAAATCATCAATTTTTAATTCAAGTTGAAAAGTCGCAGTATATACCATCACTATTGCCACCTCCGTCTGCCGTTCTATCTACATCTCCTGTTCATCACAGTAATGGTATTGGGATGGATAATTTAGACTTAATCGATTCTAGTCACTCCACAGGTTCGTCGGCCAAGAATTTCCTTAAGAAATTTGGAAGAAATCATACTTCTAATAGCGATGGTGCATCTTCTTTCAATAATCAAAACAGTTCTAACTCTTATAGTAGCTCTGGTAATGCAGTTACTAATACATCTGGCAATGGATCTAGTAATTCTGTTTACGAATTTGATCTTCATTTACCGGTAATTAGATTACCACCTTCAGATGCAACTTCAACTTTGAACAAATCCATCTATGTGAACAAAGTGTGGAATGATGCCCTAAATTACGAATTACTTTTGCCAAAGAAATTTATTCAATTATCACCTCCAAAGCCAGGTACAGATGATGACTTTATAAAACCAAGTACTTTTAATCTGCAGATGAAATTAATTCCTTTGGTTAAAAACTTATCTTTGAAAAGAATTAGAATCAATGTTGTTGAAAAAATCACATATGTTTCTAAAGATAGGAAATATGAGGCAGATGTTGGAACTATAGATAATTCAGGAGTCAAAGAAAGAACGGCGACTTTATTAGAGATTAAAACAAAAGAGAAGAATACGACAAATTCCATGAATACTCAAGTTATAAAAGGTTGTATTAATGATAATTTGATGACATGTTGTTACAATAATGGTAAACCGCCAATACCAGAAACCACTTCTAAATCTAGAAGCAGATCTGGATCTGCTACTAGTTATTTATATCCTGGCTCGAGAAGAATGGCAAAACATTCAGATAGTAGCAAAGAACATAGCAACAATCAAAGCACTGAAAATGATGATATCATTATCACTAATCCTGTTAAGTTACAATGTCCTCTAATTTTCAGAGCTAGTGATGAAACTGGTCTGGTATCAGAGATTCATGAAAGTATGGCTAGAGGAGGGGTTAATGATTTGAATGATTTGAATGGGAATTCCGGATGTGACAATTTATCAATATTTTCTGCGGTATCATCTAATACATTAGAGCTGAACTCATGTGCAGTTGATGATCAGCCAGAAGCTACAAATTCGAGTTGGTTGTCCAAATCACAATTTTCTCCATTATCTCCAATTCTATCGCCAAGAAAGACCTCGATGAGCAGAGATAAGTCAATCTCAAAAGAAATAGAGAAGTCCAATGAGTTTTCATTCTACCCTGATGTTACCTTCCATAATGTTTCTATTAGACATAGACTACAAATCTGTTTTAGAATAAGTAAACCTGAAGCTCCTGTTAAAGGACAAGATACGGAACCTAAAATGCATCACTATGAAGTCATTGTTGATACTCCCATTGTTTTCGTTTCTCCGTTTTGTGTTCAAGATAATTTAGATCTACCTAGTTATGATTTTGCAGTTCAAGCTTCCAGTTTTGAACATGGAGGTGAATATCAACAAGGCAACCCTCATAGTCGGGTTAACTTTCAAAATCATAACCTAACTCAACAGCCAATGTTCAAATTTGAAAACAGAGCAGATGATGAATATGCAGTTGATGAAAATTTGCCAACTTTTGAAGAAGCTGTATCATTACAACCATCTTCTCCAATGATGTCGGGTTATAATATTCCAGTTAATATGTCTAGTACATTCAATTCTATGACAATGCTTTCACAATCTCCATTCTCGGTTAGTTCTGCCGGTGCTTCGCCCCCATTCTCTAGTTCTATCATAAGTCAAGCACGTAGTACAGGTAGAGACTCAATAAGTTTCAATAATTTAGATTCATTGATGCAAGACGATCTTTCCTCATTATCACTATCGGGACATGGAGCTAACAGTAATTCTGATTACAGACAGACCGCCTCTTCAGCTAATGATAGTTCCAATCCAGATTATCTGTTTAGTAAAAGAGATATTACTTCTATTAATGCTGGAGGTCAATTAAGCAATCTATTGAATCCTAAATACAATACTAATATAGATGATATTGTTGATCCAAATTCTACATCTGGGAAATCTGAAGAACTTGATCTAGAGCATATACCCAGTAGATCTTCATTAGAATACTATGAAAGTGATTTACCTACATATCAATCAGTTTTGGAACAAGACTCAGCTGAATTAGAAGAAAAACTGGCACTATTATCGGACGATGAGATTGAATTCCCATTTACACTGGATGGTGCAAGTAGTACCACGGATGGTGTAGAAAATCAATACGGGGCCGATGAGAGTGATAACCATAGTTTAAGAACCCTCAATGATCTACAAGGATTGGTGATCACTCAAGCAAATAGAATAATTAAATAGTTAGTTACATTTATAATACCTTAATATATCTTAATATTCAAATTGAATAAATAAATTATTATTTACAGTGTAATGAGGATACCCTTCTTTTGCTAAAGACAGGGTAAATGAATTACGTAATTTATTTATAATCAAACAAGGTGAAAAAATTTCATCTTTTTTTTTTTTTTTGTTTTTTTGCGTATTTCGTCCAATTTCGTTGTTCAATTTGGAATACTAAAAACTTTAATACTTTATTATTTCTTTTATTTATAAAGGTCTTAATTTCCCTTCTTCTTTTCTTTCAAAATAATATATCTATCAAGAATAATATATCAATTTAAAATGTCTCAAGGTACATTATACGGTGATTTACAAACCAGAGTTATCCCAGTTAAGGGTTTAGTTAAAGTTTTAGGCTTAGATGTTAAGTTTGAAAAGGATGTCTCATCAGTTGAGTCCGCTTTCCCATTAGCTAAGTACCCATCTTTTGTTGGTCCAAAAGGTTACAAGTTGACTGAATCTCTTGCCATCATTGTTTACTGTAAGTATCTCATTTATTTCTAACCGAAAATTTTGATCAATTATCCAATATCCAATATCTTTCCCTTATTTTTTTTTTTGCAATGATGATAAACATTTTTAAAAATTATACAGTTATCCCTGTCTTAATAAATCATGTCGAGAATTTATATTCTGAAATTCAAAAAAAAAAGAAAAAAAAGCTTTGGCTTATTATAGGAATGGGAAAAGGATATTTATTGATCTGAGTTATTCAGTCGAATTTTTTTGAAATAGCAAAACCAATTTACTAACATAATATCATATTTTTTGATAATATATTATAGTACTTTCATTAAAGGAAGACCACAAGTTATTAGGTAAGAATGCTAAGGAATACGCTCAAGTTTTAAAGTGGATCTCATTCGGTTCATCTGAACTTTTAGCTACTGCTATTCCAGTCTTTGCTCCATACATGGGTAGAGGTCAATTCAACAAGAAGGTTATTGATGACAACTTTGCTAAGTTTGATACTTTAGTCTCTGTTATTGAAACCAGATTAAGAGATTACACTTACTTAGTTGGTGAAAGATTAACCGTTGCTGATGTTTACGTTGCTTCTATGTTCTACAGACCATTCACTGTTATCTGTGGTAAGGAATGGAGAAACGCTCACCCAGTCTTAATGAGATGGTTCAACACCGTTGTTGCTACTGACTACTTAAACTGGTTCTTTGCTGACTTAAAATTAGCTGAACAACCAGCTGAAATTCCAAAGCCAGCTAAGAAAGAAAAGGCTAAGGCTGACAAGCCAAAGGCTGAAAAACCAAAGGCCGAAGCTGCTCCAGCTGCTGCTGAATCAGCTGAACCAGCTGAAGAAAAGAAGCCAAAACATCCATTAGAAGCTTTAGGTAAATCTACCATTCCATTAGATGAATTCAAGAGAACTTACTCTAACGAAGAAACCAGAGAAGTTGCTTTACCATACTTCTGGAACACTTTCTACAACGATAAAGAATGGTCTATCTACAGAGTTGACTACAAGTATAACGATGAATTAACCTTAACCTTCATGTCTAACAACTTAGTTGGTGGTTTCTTCAACAGATTATCAGGTTCAACTAAATACTTATTCGGTTGTGCTGTTATCTACGGTGAAAACAACAACAATGGTATTGTTGGTGCTTTCGTTGTTAGAGGTCAAGATGCTTTACCAGCTTTCGATGTCGCTCCAGATTTCGAATCATACGCTTTCACCAAATTAGATGCTTCTAAGGATGAAGACAGAGAATTTGTCAATGACTTATGGGCCTGGGACAAGCCAGTTGTTATCAACGGTGAATCCAGAGAAATTGCTGACGGTAAGGTTTTCAAATAAGCTTATTAGTTTTCTAATTTATAAGTTTTCCATAGTTAGGAATTTTTTTATATACTTATGCTTTTTATATTTATAATATATTTTCTCTATAACTAGTTCCGCAAATACGATACCATATGTACATTATTTAATTAACACCCTTTTTTAAAATTTTCAATAATTTGAACATCAACTGCCCAGTCTTTTTTCGATGCCCCTTTAGTTGAATTTATGTTACCACTAACAAACTGGGCTTTTTCCAGGCTTTCCAATGCAACATCACTAATACACTTAAATCTTGTAGAACCTAATGGAGTACCACCATACCACCTAGTTACCACTATTAAAACATTTATCAAATTTAATCGATTTATCAACTCCAATAATCTAGCACCTGACCCAGATTCTCCATTGTCATTTGATCCTTGAGCAAATGAAGTAATTGATCTTGGATTTATTAGATACGATATTGAAGAAGTGATATCTGTCGATGATGAGCTTGATTTCTTAATTAATTTTGATTTTTTCTTACTAGTTGAATTTGAACTGTTAGTTTTATCGCCGCTAATATTTTTGTAACTTGCAGTCTTCCAAGCTAGCATGAAAGGGTGACTTGCTTTATTTATAGTTTTATCCAATTTTGGAATATCTAAAAGTAGTTCTTTGATCTCTGATTCAGAGTTTAGTGGTATACACCATCCTTTAAACTTTGATTTTTTAACCACAGTGATCTCTGAATCAACCCATTGTGGAGCAGAAGATGTATGAGTCTTTGTTGAATATGATTTGAAAATGTGAATAAGTCGACTGGTATGCCGTATTGATATACTGAGATTCATTATGAACTATAAAGGTGGTGATCAATTGATACAGTAAAAGATGATACAAATTCAATTAAATTTCAAAGAAAAAATTTAAAAATATTTGAAGTGTTTGAAATATTTGAAAAATAAAAAATAAAAAATAAAAATAAAGTAAAAATATTTTTTTAATTTGAGAAACAAACAAAAAACACATAAAAAAAAACTGAAAACATGAAAATATTCAATTAAAATGGATTTCTTTTGTTTTTTGTATTCTAATTAAGTTAATAGATATATAGAAATAAGGTACTATATTAGATATGAGTACGGTAGCCACTAAAACGGTGACACCATCATCAACGACGACGACAACGACAACGGCACCAAATAAACAAAATGATAAAGAAAGAGAAAGAAATAGATATAAATATCGTATTGAGATTCAACAAATGATGTTTGTCTCTGGAGAGACTAATGATCCACCTGAATCCACTACATCAGTAATTGAAGATATAGTTAAAGATCAAGTTGTTGAATTAGTTTTAATTTCACAAAGAACAGCCAATGCTAGAGGACAAAAAGCTATAACACCTGAAGATGTAATTTTCATGATTAGACACGACAAGGCAAAAGTGAATAGATTAAGAACGTATCTTTCATGGAAAGACGTTAGAAAAAATGCCAAAGATCAAGAGAATGGAGAAATAGCTGGTAATGATCTAGTTGATGATACCAATGGTGGATCAGTAGGAGGATCAGGTGTAAATGGTGGTGCAGGAGCAAATGGAGTTGCCGGTGGAGCTGGAGGTATGTTGGATAATAAAATGTTAGCCAAACAAAAGAAATCCCAAATAAGATTACCATGGGAAATTGAATTTATGTTTAGTGAACAACCATTAGATTATACGGATGAAGTTAATGCGATGAATGCCAGTGAAGAAACTGCAGCAACTTTAGAACAACAACAGGCAATTGAAGATGAAGAAAGGGAAGCTATATTGGCACAATTGAAAAGATTAAAACAAAATGACGAAAGAACTAAAAATATGACACAAAAAGAATATGTTCATTGGTCAGATTGTAGACAGGCAAGTTTTACATTTCGTAAAGCTAAAAGATTTAGAGAATGGTGTGGATTAGCACAAATTACAGAGAGTAGACCAAATGACGATGTAATTGATATACTAGGTTTTTTAACGTTTGAAATGGTTTGTTCAATAACTGAAAAAGCATTAGAAGTTAAAAGAATGTTTAATGACGATAAAGAGAAAAAAGAAATTAACAAAAATAAAAGAAAATATTTATTTGATGAACCCAGTGATGACTCTAAACCAATATTGGTTGAACATGTTCAAGAGGCCTGGAGAAACTTGCAAGAAGTTAGTAAATCAAAGAGAAGTCTGTACAATTTTAAAGGTGGACGAATGAAAGGGAGAGCAAATTTGATTTAACATCTATACACCACTTTGTTTTATATAAAATCCTTCGCAAAACAAAAATTTATAAGAAGAAGAAGAAGAAGAAGAAGAAGTATTGTAGTATTGTGTAGTATTGTATAAGTAAGAAGGGTTAAGGAAAGTAAAGAAAAATGGTTGTGAGAAACAATTCATCTATTGATCCAATTTTAAATCAATTAGGACCTTTTACAGATCCAGATTATACATCAGAATTTGGACAAGCGCAATTACAAGAGTCAAAGATATTGGTAATTGGAGCTGGTGGATTGGGATGTGAAATACTAAAGAATTTAGCCCTCTCTGGGTTTAAACAAATTGAATGTATTGATATGGATACTATTGAATTGAGTAATTTAAATAGACAGTTTTTATTCAGATTAAAAGATGTTGGTAATTCCAAATCTATCACTGCTTGTCAGTATATACGGGATAGAATAATGAAGAATGATTCTAAATTTACCATTAAATCACACCATAAAAAGATACAGGATTTTACCATGGATTACTATAGGAAATTTACCATGATTATATGTGGATTGGATAATATTGAAGCACGTAGATGGATCAATTCGACATTGATTGATATTGCCAATAAGTATAATGAATTAATACCATGGATCGATGGAGGTACCGAAGGTTTCCAAGGATCTGTTAAATTAATGATACCAACGATAACTGCATGTTTTGAGTGTTATTTGAAACTATTACCCAAACAGACTAAATATCCACTCTGTACACTTGCATCGACTCCAAGATTACCAGAACACTGTATCGAATGGGTGCATCAATTAGAATGGGAAAGACTATATCCCAACGTGAAGATTGATTCGGATTCACCTGAACATATAGATATCATATACCAATTGGCCAAGTCAAGGGCTGAAGAGTTTGGTATTGAAGGTGTCACAAAAAGTAAAACACTGGGGGTTGTTAAAAATATAATACCTTCGATTGCATCAACAAATGCAATTATAAGTGCATGTTGTTGTAACGAAGTGTTGAAATTTATTACATCTTGTAATCCAAATTTAAAAGATTCAATGTATTACAATGGATCAAATGGTATAGTGGCAGTTAGTGATGAATTTTACAAGATTGAAAATTGTAAAATTTGCGATAATTTACCAATTTTTTATAAGTTTAATAAGTATGGTACATTGAAAGAATTGATTCAAGAGTTGAAATTTAAATATAATTTACTAGAACCGGTTATCTTTAGTAATGGAAAAGGAGGTGATTTATACAACGATAAGTTAAATTTACAAACTGAAGTACATTTGCAAAATTTAAATAAATTATTAGTTGAATTGATTGAATTTAATAGTGGTACAAGTATAGATTACTTAACAGTTATTGATAAATCATTAATAGAACCAATAAAGTTAACAATTGAAATTACCAAATAGGGTAATTTTATCCATTACTCCCAATTCGCGTACTCCTTCCCATATATAATTTTTACTAATTTTACTAATTCTTTTTTTTTTTAATTTATATTCTATTGTGTATTGTTTAAGATAAGGATAATTCTATATATATATATTATAATATATCTAACCGTGCTTGGAGAAATACTTCTTTGAACCATCAACTTCTGGAACAATAGTATCTGAACCAGCAGTCCAGTTAGCAGGGCAAACTTCACCGTATTTTTCAGTAAATTGGAAAGCTTCTAATAATCTTAAAGATTCTTCAACGTTTCTACCAACTGGTAAATCGTTAACGGTAATTTGTCTCAAGACACCCTTTGGATCAATTAAAAAGATACCTCTTAAAGCAACACCTTCTTCTTCAATTAAAACACCGTAATCTTTTGATAATGAGTGATTAGTATCAGCTAATAATGGGATATTAACTGGTCCTAAACCACCATCGGCTCTAGCAACATTAGTCCAAGCTAATAATGAATATTCAGAATCGGTAGATGCAAATAAAACTTGAGCATCTTTTTCAGCAAACTTAGCAGCAGCTTCAGAGTAAGCAATAATTTCAGTTGGACAAACAAATGTGAATGCTAATGGGATGAAAGCTAATAAAACCCATTTACCTCTGTATTGTTCTAATGTAACTTCTTCAAATAAACCATCAATGACGGCAGTCTTTTTAAATTCTGGAGCTGGTTTTTGAACGATGGCGACCATTGTGTATGTGTATATGTATGTAAATATAAATTAATATAAAATTTAAATTGTTTAATTAAGTAAAAAATTAATTGAATTAAATACAAAAGAAAAAGAATTATAAAAAGTGGAAAACTGTGGCTATTTAAATTATAAAAAAAAAACGACCAAAAACCCGAAAAACCAAAAAAAATCCAAAAAACCAAAAAAACCAATAAAAAAGAAAACTTTCCCAAATGAGAAAAAGAAGATATATCCCTCCCCCCATGTGATACTATACTGTTGGGCTGGTCTTCCCGGTAAAAATTTAATAAATTTCCCTGTAAAACCACAAAAAAACACCTGATAAAAAAAATATATATATATATGTGATTACGTAATATAATGAAAAGTCTCGAATGTTCGTCTCTCTTACAAATATAAATTTAAATTTTGGTAGTTAACAGCAGATCAATCAACAGATTGTACCGATAACATCTACCTGTAGAGTATTAATATATATATGATCTATATATGATCTATAGAGTCTATACTCCGTAGAGTATATAGTATATACTCCATACTTTGTACTTTGTACTCCATACTTTGTACTACACTTACTACAATTACTGCTATACTACACTATACTCTGTACTACCATTACTATACTCTGTATACTCCATACTTTGTAGGCTTATATTAATATATAATATATATATGTCTTATCTCCGACATGTAAGCCTAGACCAGTTGTTAATCTGATTAATATAAATTACTACACAACACGAAAATGGGCCAAAATTCGCGTTGTTTAAGCACCGTTTTTTATCCCAATTTAGTAATTAAAAGGATTTTATTTATCATATCCCGATAAAGTTTAGTTGTGGTGGCCCCTCTCCCTCATTTAAACTGTGGCGTTTATATATCTTGTTGTTCTATTGGTTCAACTGGTTCAACTGGTTCAACTGGTTCAATTTGTTGGTCTAGATCAATCTTTAACTGTTTTATTTCTTTGTCATAAATTGTATAAATATATGGTACTATAGTCAATACAATTAGTATTAAATCTTGTAAAATACTTGATATAAATTTTAAAATTTTATACCCCAGTCTATTTTCCAAATTTTTCGTATACATTGGTCTATTTGAAACAATTAGTTTTAAAATTATAAATTCCATTGATTTGTCAATAGAGTTGTAAAAAAAATCTTTATATTTAATAAATTTATCAAATAAATTTGATACAGTTGTTATTGGTATATCATTATTTATAATTTCTCTTGTTAATTCAATTGTAGAATCTTGTGTAATGATAAACATTAAACTTAGTAATGCGTATATTGACATGGTTATTGGAGTAAGTATATTTTCGAATATACTTAATACCACTATAAATGGTATTAAATATCCAATTAAATTTAGTAATAATTTACCAATTCTCAATATGGTACCTTTAAATAGTATATGTATAATCACATTTAAACAATTCTTTAAACTTTTCTTTGTAAAAATTTTCAAATTTTGTACAGTTGTTAATAATGGTTTTTGTTCAATTCTTTTAATAATTAAACTTTCTTGTTCAATGCCCAATTGACGTAGTTTCAACGATCCAACATCAGATATCAATGCATATGAATCATCCACTGTATCTACAATGATACACTCTTGAGAATTTAGTATAACATTCTTCTCTGATCCATCGATACTCAATTCAATATCATATTCAACTGAAATCTCTTCATTTTCAATACAGATAAGAATTGGTTCTTCATCACCTTTAATTATCAACTCCAAATGATGTATATTGTCTCTCTTATCAAGGTAGAAATCATTAATAGTCTTAAAGTCGTTAGTGGCACGATATACATGGCAAATCAATATAGACGAAACAAATCCTACATTTATTAGGTCCATTCGAAATTGCCATATGGATGTATCTAAATCAACCTTCTTCAGGTATACACTCTTATTAATACCTTTTCTTTCATCAATATATATAACTTTGATATCTGCAATCATCTTTCCACTTATTTCTACTTACTTCATTCAACTGTTCCATTGCAATCATCATCTATCGTCATGTCATCCCCGTTCCCTTTAAATTTAACAACGCAACAGATTTTTGTCTTTTAATTTCTGTCAATTTAATTTCTCTGTTCATTAAGGTTTTTTTGGGTTTTTTTTTTTTTTTTTCTTTTTTTTTCCTCAAAAAAAAAAATGGAAAATTTTGTGTGCTTTTGTCCTCCTCCATTTCTATAGCATTAAAAATCTCCTGTTTTTATCTTTTAGCAAACAAAGGAAGGTGTACGTATATACACAAGATAGTTGTTTTATACTTTTTTTAGATAATATAATACAGTTATTTGTTGAAGTTATCAATTTACAAATATGTCAACGATAAGAATTTCATGTGGTAGTAGTACCAAATTGACAAGACATATCGGTAGTAATGTTCAACGTCGTCAAATTGGTTCATTTATAAGGAGTGTTTTATGTATGGATGCACCAACTTCTCCTGATGAACCAACACCAGAGAATAGATTTCATCCATGGGATCAATCTCCATCTCCAGATTTAAGAATGAGAGCAGCTACAATTAGAACTAAAGCTAAATGTCCAGTTACATCAAAAGAAATTAATTTTTCATGTCCAAAATCTGGTATTCCAACCCATCATTCTCAAGAGGCATGGGAACAAGATACCAATTATCATGAAAGTAAAAAATATGAAATTTTGAAAAAAGTTAACATTTATGAACATGATTTAAGATCAGGTAGAGAATTCCCTGAATTTGATTTCCCAAATACTCAACCTCAAGATACTTTAGTTAATTTTGCCAATTGGGATACTTATTTATATACAAGACAATTTTATTCAATGGATACAGAATTTCAATTAGCTGTTGTTACTAAAATGTTAACATATCCATTAACAGTTGCTTCAATTTTACATCAATATTCTCCATATTTCTTAAAACCTAAAGGTCCAATTCACTTGGAAGGTTTAAAATCTTTGGCAGCTTTAAGATATACTTTATATCCAGAAAATAGATTATCTTCTTTTAAAGATAGACCAATTCGTATCTTTTTATTAAATTCAAAGATGGAATCAATGTTACCAGGTCATGTTTGGAAAGAATTAACTTATCTTTTCCCAGGTATTTCATTTGAATTACATTTTATTGGTCCAGAATCTTACTATGATAGAGAAAAGAAACAATATTTAGTTAGTGATAGACCAATAACTAAAAGAATAGATGATACTTTATGTTTTATTTATCATACACAGGATTTCAATGTTTTACATGAAGCTCAAGATTTCTTCCCTTATGATCCTTACTTAGATGTCTTTTTCAGTTTCCATCCAAGAATGTATTCACAAGAATTAGGCGATTTATGGGAAAAAACTTTACCAAACTTATTAGATTCTAAATGTGGTATCTTTGTTACAGGTTATCATGAAGATGATATTAAAAATGAATATAACTGGTTAACTGAAAACTATAGTAAAGAAATGGATATCTTGATGGAACCAGTTGAAAATATCTTTGGTTCAACTAAATGGGAATTAAATGATTTAAATCCTCAAGAAGTTTTCCAATTTAACAAGAAAGTTTTAGGTTTCAGAGGTAAACGTTATCATGCTGTTGAACAATAATTATAACGATTTTTAACCACCTTCACTACCCTCCATTTTTTTCCTCGTTAAAATCACTCCTTCTTCCTCCCTTTCTTTTTTATCATTCCACACATTTTCTATTATTTTGTTATTCTTTTTTTTTTTTTTGTCTTTCATTCATATCCTTTTAACCATTACTTGTATATAGTGGAGAAATTTCAATGAAATATTTGTTTTTATACTGTATTACTAGTAGTTTTTAAAGTGTATAAGATTTCGGTATTAATAATGTATAAAGTAAAGTACGTATTTATATAATGTCCAAAGGGGAAGTTTTACCAAAATCCGTAGCCTTCTTCTGTGAATATATTTGGAAATTCGGCCCCTGATTGATTAGCTCCTTCTGTATTATTATTTGTGGCAGAACTAGCAGCAGGTGTACTATCAGTGGTTCCCGGAGCCTCGGTATTATCTCCATTAAAACCTGGTTTCATGATATCCATCATTGAATTATCCCCTGCTAAATTCATAATATCAGAGTCAATTTGATTGAACAAATCGTTCAAGAAATCCTGATCCTCACTCATTGAGCTAGAACGAGCTGGGAAATTATTATAGGCGGGCATAGCTTGTGGATTGAATGGCATGGATGGGAATGGGAATGGGTAAGGTTGTTGCATTTGTTGCATTTGTTGCGGAAGCATTTGTTGATTAGAATATGAAAGTGGTGGTGGTTGAGTGGCGAAAGGTGGCGGACCTTGGAAATGTGAATGTGGTACCTGTTGCTGCTGTTGTTGGGGTGGTAATGGTTGCATATGTTGTTGCAGCATTGGTTGTTGGTATGGGTATTGTTGTTGGTGTACTATATTTTGATGTTGGGGTGGTAAAGCTCTCTTTTGAGAGTTTCCACTTGGACCTTGAATATTTGAAATGGGTGGATTTAAGTTTGTATGCGCTGAAGAAAGCACTTCATCTGAGGGTTCTTGCTTAACTTCACCAGAAATTTCTTGCTTACCATTAACTATTGTATTGTTATTGTCGAGAGAATTACGTGGAGAATCATCCATTTCACTGTTTGTAAAACCAATTGGTGATGGAGCAAACAATCCACTTTTTCTTCTAGAGTCTGTATCTTGGTTCGTATTTGATGTTGAACTAGAAGCTGTATTTGTAGCATATGACCCTTGATACATTTGAGTTTGCTGGGCGTTCTTTTTCTTTGATAAATTATCAATATTATAATTAATAAATTTATTGAATTGAATTCTTGAATCTGGATTTAAAACACCATTATCACCTTCTTTCTTTTTGAAGTTAACTTTAATATTTTCAACGGCTTTTTCTTTTCCTAATTCATCTAATAAATCAACCATTGAATTGGTGGCACCATCTTTGTTAAATTTATTTGAAACTTTCATCCACTTTGAAATTCTAGTTAAAATGATAGACATCTTACTAGCGACTTTATTTTTAGCAGATATAGCTTTCAAAGCATTTGAAACTTTTTCGTATGATTGTTCAACATCAACTTCCAGATCTATGGCTTGTGTTTTAACCAATAATCTAGCTCTAATCAAAGCAACCAAAGCATGCATTGGTCTATAGTAGAAAAATGTTGGGAATTGAGATGCTTGACTACATAACGAAACAAAAGATTCGACAACTTTTTCACTGGCCTTAATCAATCTTGTTAAAGTTTGCAAGTAAACTTCAGTGAGAATATCTTTTTTCAATAAGACTCTACAAACAACATAGTCATACATTGTCATCAATAATTGATAATAAATAACTGACAATAGACTCTTTTCTTTAGAGTTTGTAGTGAATAGTTTAGATTCAGTAGCCAATTTTTGCATTCTTTTCTCATAACTTATCATGACAGCTCTCAAATTTTCATGTTGTTGAGCTGATGAATTGGAGCTGTAACCACCAACAGGTTCGGTGGTATCTTCCGCCGTAGGTTGTTTGGTACTTGAAGAGGATGTATTGGTAGAGGAAGGTATATTTTGCTCTGTAGCTGAAGCTGTTGAAGCCGATGATATAGATTCTGGTCCAGAAGTATTTGAATCTGGTACAGTTGGTGGTGCTATCTGTGATGAATCTGTTCCTGTTGTGGCAGATATCGATGGGGGTAAAGCATTGATATGAACATTGTTTTGATGAGGAGGTGCAAACAGACCAGAAGTATCAGTTGTCGAACTATTTGCAGCTCTAGAAGCAATTGCTTGAGATGTCAAACTTGGACACAGAAATTCAAAAATTTCTTCACCAATGGAAACTAATCTAGCATAGTAACAAATGAATCTATCATTTCTATTAGTTTCACCCATTAATAAAATTTGACAACATCTTTCATGATTCAAAGTCCATGTAACAACCTTAAATCTTGGTAATGACAAACCAAGAGATCCACAACAAGCATAAACACCCATGAATGCTCTAACAATTTTACGTTCTTCGGAATCATCTTTTAAAACATTTTGATTATTTCTATGGATTTCATTTCCTAAATCAAGACAAAGAGTAATATTTAAAGCTGTTAATAGGCTCATTTGATGTTTATAAGACCCCCATTTTCTTGGAGGAGAACACCATAGTGATAATGCCAAATAAACTTGAATTGAATTAACATTTACTTCACCAGTGATTGCAACTTTATGTGCTAAATTTCCTTCTAAATAATACAATAATGTATCATGTAAATCAGGTTCATTTAAGCATGTGACCGTTATAAAACCCAGTAACATAATTGGATCATGTTCTATTAACCAATCAAAAGTATAATATGATGGTAGTGATATACAAGGCCAATAACAAAGCAATTCGTTTAAGAAAAAACTGTATTTTTTTCTAGCATCATCTTCTTTTAATATTTTCAATCTTATCAAATCTTTTAAAATATTTGAATCATAAGGAATCCATGGTAAATTACCTAAAGGTTTAACAGGACCATCTTTCATACTATTCATTGAAGAAGCTGCATTTTTTTCTGGATCTTTAGTTTGAGCTTCTTCTTTACTTGAATTCATTGCGTGAGATAGTAACATGTGTAATTCACCTAGTTTTAAATGTAAAGATCGTAGACTTTGAAAATTCAAATTTTCATCTGTCAATGGACCTTTGTTTCCATTGTTATCGTCATCGTTATCGTTATTAGTTTCATTATTGTTGTTGTTGTTGTTATTATTATTATTGTTGTCATTATTAGATGTTGTGGAATCATTTGAAGCTTGATTTTGTAAAGATTTAAATAATTTAGTTGCATTATGAATTGCGTGTTGTAAATTTGCCAAAGGACCATTTCCTTGTAATTTCGATTTTTTTGGTGTTCTAGTCTTTGCCAAAGCTTTAGTTGGATCTTCAGTCATTGAACATTTTAAATTTGCTTTAAAACATCTTGTACAACTTTCAAAAGCTGGATCTTGAAAAACACATCTCATTTTCAATCTATGACATCTTGCACAGGCTCTT
Organism: Ogataea piceae; assembly: GCA_030567815.1. Taxonomy (NCBI): domain Eukaryota; kingdom Fungi; phylum Ascomycota; class Pichiomycetes; order Pichiales; family Pichiaceae; genus Ogataea; species Ogataea piceae. The sequence goes on along the minus strand of JAJLSX010000030.1, from coordinate 88,066 downwards.
AATCTTCTAAATTTATTTGCAAACTCTGTTGTTGTTAAAAGAGGAGGTGAATTTGTTGATGTGGTGCTGGTACCATCTTGTTGCTTAGACAGTGACTGTTGTGATTTTGAACGGGTCTCTTGATCTGGATTATTCATATTCCCACTATCGAGTATATTGGTTGTAGATAGAGATCTCTGTCTCTTCCTTATATTTGTAATTAAATTATTTCCATTGATACTAGTATCTTTATCATCAGTAGGAGAGGAAGGCATTATTGAAAAAAAAAAAAAACTATATAAACATGAAAACCCTTTTTTTTCTGTTGTTGTTATAGTTGTTTGTAGTAGTACTTGAATCAAGAAAGAGGATTGAAAAGAAAATCAAAGAGAATATTAGACTAACAACAATCAAATTGAACTGTACCAATAAAAACTGTAATAATATAAGATGAGCCTTCAAAGATCAAACAAATAAAATAAAAAAAATAAAAAATTCGAATCAAATAAATAGACTGTATATTGTAACAAATTTGAATATTATATGAACGAATATATCTATATCTCTATGTGTATATATGTATATATATATATCAGACGTTCTATGGGAGATATACTATATCTATTTGATCTATATACTGAAAAGGAAAAAGAAAAACTAATCCTTAAATTAAAATAAACAAATTAACAATTAAACAAAAAAACAAAAAAAAACCCTTTTCTTTGTATTGAAGATGCTCCCCTTTAGTAATTTTACAGCCCTCCTCTTCCTACAAAAAGAGAAAAAAACAAAAAAAAAAAAAAAAATTTGTTAGTGGCTTTAAATTTTTTTTTTTTTTTTTTGTTTTGTTTTGTTTTTTAGTTTAATCTGTCAATTAATAATTATGTGTCTCTTATTGCAGCCAAATTTTGTCTTGTTTTACGAGAGAGATCGTAACTTATAAACAGGTATATATATATGTTACACGTATAAATGGGTAAGAAAGCAGTGTAATATAGTACTAGCAATTATAAGTTAGATAGGTTGTATGTATTCATATATAAATTTATAGTTTAGAGTTTACAGTTTATTGGATAGTTTAATCACTAGTAAAAAATCTCGGTGTTATCCTTTATAAGGTTGAATTACCTATCTTTCCCCGGGTTTGCTGCTCGGAGTTTCTCACCTCTACTATATCATCTATATTGTACTAGTATATATAGTATACTATATACTATATACAATATAGACATATATATACTTTTATATACATTGGTAGTGATTAATATTACATATATATATGATATTTGGCAGCAATCAATTTCAGTTGCTTAATTATATGTAATTTCCAATACAGAGATAAGATCGTTCCATGTAACGAATTAAAAGTTCAGTAAACAAAATTTTTAATCTCGGCTTCGGCCGCAAGCCTGCAAATTTTTATTATATATTTATATTCCGGTTCACCGGTTTATGTTTGACATTATATATACGTTTGTCTACATGCCTTAACGTTTGCTTTTTTTTTTCTTTCTGTTTTCCTTTTACCTAATTGCATACAACCTCTGTATAGGGGTGGTATATTATTATTATATTTCTGTATTATTTAATTGGACGGTATGCGTACCGCATTCAATGGGAATGAACCATTGAGGTTTCAACTATATGTAAAATAAGGTAGGTGAATTTTAAAATTTTTTGGCTTTGTTTTTTTTTTTTTCTTTTTTCTTTTTTTGCTATACAGCCTTAATTTAAGGGTTGTTAATTTTTTACTCCTACAGGGGTTGTATTCATGTATATTAGCTATATTTTTTATATTATATATATATATATATATAAGCGTATCAGAGCGATAGATACGGCACATAGGATTAGTGTAGGTGGGGTATTGTTAATTATTATTGTAAATGCAAATTAGGTTTTTCAGAACTCGATATACTCATCGATTTCAACAAGTCCTTTCGCTAAATTGCTGTATGTGATGTAATTTGGAGAATACTTTAATAATTCATCAAAAGCAGGTAATTTTCTCTCTTTTCTTTCAATTTCTAATTTATCACTAATGGTGACTTTATCGTCATATTCACCCCAATAACATTTAACAGAAACACCTAGGTTTGTATTGGATTTACCTGATCCTGATCCAAGTTCAATATCTTGTTCATCGTCATCATCATCGTCAAATGTGAATGGTAACCATTGTAGTCCAACGTGATAAGAATTTTGTGTCCAATTTAATTTATGTAGTTGTAATTCATCTATACCTTTCATTAATTTGAAATAGTGGTTTCCTTCTTCATCTGTAGAATATCCTGTCGGAACAACGGCAAGTTGTGATATTGGAGAATCATCATCATCCTTCTTGTCCTTATGCTTCTTCTTCTTCTTCTCTTCATCTTCTTTTTCTTCGTCGTTGAAAATTGTAACTAATTTAACAGGGGAGACTAGTTTCTTATCACCGGCTGAATCATTAGAGTTATATTTAGAAGAATTAAAGTAAACAACACAGTTTCTGTTATCTCTAACATTGATCTTAAATTCAACTTCAAATGGACTATATTTATCACCATCTTTAGAACCTCCAGTATGAGTGTTTTTCAAAACTTCAATGTTTAAATATTCATTGAAATCATTTTCTTTCAATGTACCATCAATTAACCATGGTCTATCACTCTCATATTTACACATTTCATTACCTGTTTCGTGGTATTGAATACAATCAATTTTGGTATTGGAATGCTTAATGGATGGAATTTCTTCCAAGATTGATTTAATATATCCTTTTCTTCCAAATAGATTAACCATTGGTTTAACACCTAATAGTAATGAAGAATTTGAAGCTAATTGACCAATTGAACTACCAACTCCATTAGGCAATTCAATTGTTTGTAAAAATCTTAGTTTTAATGGATTGGAATAAGAGTATGGATATTCAAGGTATGAAATAGATGAACCAACAAATAAAACTAAGAAAAACACAATGACAATGAAAGAATTTAATTTATGAGCAAATGGTAAAAGTGGGACACCAAGTGCAACAGAGACATAAACCAAGATATTCATTGTTATATGACCAAATTGTTTATTCTCTTGCACTGTTTGTGACATTGCTTGTAAAATTAATTCGCCACTAGTATATATGATAAAGATTGATAATGGAACCAAGGTCAAGAATTGTAGCGACCAATCGTAACTAAATGATTTCAATGCGGACTCTTTTAACTTATTTTTATAAGTAGCTTCAGATTCGTGCTCAATTACAATAATCGTTGAATTATTGACCGATGAAACATTGTCCTCGATATCATTTGAGCCTCCTAGAAGAGGATGATGTTCAGATTCCACTGCAGTATCATAGGAAGATTGGCTACCATCCTGTTGATGCTGTTGATTTTGATTTTGTTGTGTTGGTGATGATGATTGCTGTTGCTGTTGTTCTTCATCATCCTGTGCAGAGCCATAAACTCTAGGTTTCATAACTTTCTTGTATTTCTTAGCCTTAGGTTTAAAAACCAATGCTAATAAACCAAAAATTGAAGCTGTTGATACTAATAAATAAATAACTGTAAAACTATAACCTGCAACATTTGAATTTGATTTTTCCTGAATTGTCATCCATAAAGTTAAGAACCAAGTTAAAATATTTAATTCTAACAAGACAACTAATTTTTGATCATGAACAGGTCTTGCCCAAGCACAGAAATTCAAAATTAAATAATTAATCAAAATATTTAAAGATCCAAGTGCTAGTAGTGGTGATGTATAATCATTTGATAATAATAAAGGATCATTTAAATAGATATATCTAGAGACAAAATGAGTGATGAAATAAGATGCTGTCAAACTAATTGGGAATCTTAACCATCCTTTACCTAAATTAACATACCAAGTACCTTTTTTGGAAACTACTAACAATAAAAATAGAGTAATCAATGGAACAATTGATAATATGAAAATATTTAACTTGTATAAACTATCAACTGATAAATAGACAAAATATAATCCTAAAACATCAAAGTAAACAGCCTGTGATAAATCATCATTTAAAGTAATACTATCATCATATGCTAAATTTTCAACAAATTCTAAAGCTTGTCTTTCCATATGCCATAAAGAACCTTTTGTTGTACCTGAAATTGAATCTCTTAAGGTATGATATAAAGATCTTGGTTTATAAAAAGCAATATCAACACCTCTTAATCCATTTTCAGCATAAACTTTATAATCAGTTTGAGATTTAATTAATCCGCTTTGGAAACCTTCTTGGAAAAGAGAATTGGCAAAAGGATTTGAAACTCCACTATAATAACTTAAAATACCTGTATCTGTACTTCTAAATAAGATTGCTTTACCACCTGCACCTGTTCCTTCTAAATTAATGAAAAATTTAACTAATTTAAACCAATCATGTTTAATAAAAGATTCAGCTCCTAATAAACCAAATTCTTCATCGTTATTAAAATTTAAAATAATTGTTCTTTCAGGTTGTTCAACATCAATTGAACTAAAATGATCTAATATACCAATCATTGATGCAATCCCCATACCATCATCTGTTGTACCATAAGCAGTTGGAACAGAGTCATAATGGGCACTAACTAATAAACCTTCCAAAGAAGGATTTTTACCTTCAATTTTAACTAATATATTACCACTTTCAAAATAAATAATTCTATTTGCTAAACTTTTAGGATTGAAAACATCAGGTTGATTAATCATTGTCTTTAATGAATAAAAATCATCGTTAAATTCAATGTATGATTTTAAATTGGCTAAATCATCAACCCTTGATAATATATAGTCATGAACTTTATCATTTGCATGAGAATCATATGGATGGAAATCTTTTGAAATTACTTGTAAATCAATCCATGAATTTTTCAAAATTTCTGGTTCTAACTTAGACAAAGGTGTCGTTAATGATAACTTATCAAAATAAATATTTAATAAGATTGCTGCTAAATATGAAGCAACAACTAAAAATGTTAAAGTTGTCTTTCTAAAACCAAATGTAGACCGTATAAATCTAACAATTATACCTGGTTTATACTGACTCATCTTGAACAATTACAGTGACATATACTATGTCTGAAGTAAATAATTAAAGGGGGGGTACAATTAAAGACTAAAAAGTTGTAAATTAAAAACGAAAAACAAACAAAACAAACAAACAAAAGCAAAAAAGGCAAAAAAGGCAAATTTTAGTCTGAGATTATATAATTAATTACGTAATAAATTAACTTATGTTTAAATTTTCCCCATTTGGTGTATTATGTAATCATAAACTTGTGATTTTTTTCTTTCTTTTTTTTTTCTTTTTTTGCTCGTTGCGGTTTTGTTATAAATTTTCGTTGCATTTTTCGTATTTTCTTTATGGTTGATAAGTTATAAATTGTTTTTTTTTATATATTTTATAGTTTGATATATTGATATAGTATTAGTATTAATATTGATATAGTATATTTATATAGTATACGATGAGTGAATTAACAAATACCAATTTCCCAGCATTAAAGAATGATTTAATTTTAAGGGCAGCTAAAGGTGAAAAAGTTGAAAGACCACCAATTTGGTTAATGAGACAAGCTGGTCGTTATTTACCTGAATATCACGTTGTTAAAGATGGACGTGATTTCTTTGAAACTTGTAGAGATCCAGAAATTGCATCAGAAATTACCATACAACCAATTGATCACTTTGATGGATTAATTGATGCAGCTATTATATTTTCAGATATTTTAGTTATACCACAAGCTATGGGTATGGATGTTCAAATGATTGATAAAGTTGGACCAAGATTTACAGCTCCATTAAGAGTTCCAGAAGATTTAGAAAAATTAAATGTCAATACAGATGTTTCAAAAGAATTAGCATGGGCTTTTAAAGCAATTACAGTGACTAGACATAAATTAAATGGTAGAGTTCCATTACTTGGTTTCTGTGGTGCACCATGGACTTTAATGTGTTATATGATTGAAGGTGGTGGTTCTAAAATTTATAGATTTGTTAAAGAATGGTTATTCAAATATCCAGAAGCTTCTCATAAATTATTACAAAGTATTACAGATGTTGCAGTTGAATTTTTAGCTTTACAAGTTCAAGCTGGTGCTCAAATGTTACAAGTTTTTGAAAGTTGGGGTGGTGAATTAGGTCCAAGTGAATTTAATGAATTTTCATTACCTTATTTAAGACAAATTACAACTAAATTACCATTAAGATTAAAAGAATTAGGTATAACTGAAAAAATTCCAATTACAATTTTCTCAAAAGGTTCTTGGTACGCATTAAATGATTTATGTAACTCTGGTTATGATACAGTTTCATTAGATTGGTTATATCCACCTTCAGAAGCTGTTAAATTAGCAGATGGTAGAGTCACTTTACAAGGTAACTTGGATCCTTGTATCATGTACGGTTCAAAAGAAATTATTTCTAAAAAAGTTGAAGAAATGATTAAAGGTTTCGGTGGTGGAAAACAACAATATATTATTAATTTCGGTCATGGTACCCATCCTTTCATGGATCCTGAACAAATTAGATTCTTTTTACAAGAATGTCATAGAATAGGAAGTGCTTAACTAAAAATACCTCTCCATCACCCCCCCTTCTTTCCTCGTAATTTACCCCATGTATATATAATTATAAACAAATATAAACTTTAGTCTTGGTAATCTATACCCATTTCTCCTTCAATATCGTATTATTATAGCCAAATCAATCATGTAAATTACTTATAAAATGGTTTAAATTGGGAAATTTTTGGCGATAGTCGCTTAAATTTTTGCTTTCTCTTTTTTTCTTTGTCTGTCTTTTTTTTTTTTTCTTCACCAAAAAATCCTCGAAGATTTGAGTTTTCTGGACGATTGAAATATTTTCGGTTTTTATGAAATGATAATGATTATATATTCATATCAAGATAGACTCCTGTTGTATTAGTTATATTTGTTCATTATACTATCAAGATGTCTAGAAAATTACCTATAAAGAGGGCTCCATTAAGTAAAGATGATTCACAGTTTAGTGAAGCATTGAAATTATACGATGCCAAGCAGTATAAGAAATCTTTAAAATCTTTAGATACTATCTTAAAGAAGAATTCAAACCATGCTCAATCATTAGCTTTAAAAGGTTTAGCATTACACTACTGTGATGAATCAGATATTGCATCTACTGCTAATTATGACAAGAGTGAAGCCGAATCTTATGTTTTAAGAGCTCTATCAAAAGAAGATAAAAATCATATTGTTGATCATATTGCTGGTATTTACTACCGTGCTGTTAAGAATTATAAAGAAGCAGCAAAATGGTATAAAGAATCAATCGATAACAAGTCGCCAAATAAGACCATCTTGAGAGATTTAAGTACAATGCAATCACAAATTGGTGATTATAAGAATTTAACAAAGAGTAGATTGGCATATTTAGAAGATCAACCTGGTTATCGTGCAAATTGGACAGCTGCTGGTATTTCTCATCACTTGAATGGAGATTTGAAAAATGCTGAAAATGTTTTACTTAAAATTGAAGATTTATTAGCCGATAAATTACAAGATGGTGATCTTTATGAACATTCAGAATTAATGTTGTATAAGAATCAAATCATTTTCGAATCTGGTGATTATACTAGAGGTTTAGAAGATTTATTGAAGATTGAAAGTAGTGGATATGTCCTTGATGGTTTGAAATTGTTGGAATTGAAAGGTTCTTATTATCTCGAATTAAAAAATTTCAATGAAGCTCAAAAAGTTTACCGTCAATTATTGAAAAGAAATCCTGATAATGTTGATTACTACTTACAATTAGAAAAAGCTTTACAAATTCAAGATAATGTTACATTGAAAATTGCTCTATATGAAAAATTAGCTAAATTTTATCCAAAATCAGATCCTCCAAAATTCTTACCTTTAGTCTTTTTAACTTCAAAAAATAAAGAAGTTTTCACCAAATTTGCTGAAAATTATTTAATTCCACAATTAACTAGAGGTGTTCCATCAATTTTCATTAATGTTAAACCTTTATACAAATCTATTTGGAAAAGAGAAATCATTTTCAGTATTGTCGATGCATTCTTTTATGGTGATGCTAAAGAAAACCCAATGAGTATGTTATGGACAGCTTATTTCTTAGCACAACACTACTATCGTGTTAAAGATTACACATATGCTTTGAGATTGATTGATTTGGCTATTGACCATACACCAACCCTTATTGAACCATATTTGTTCAAGGCAAGAATTTTCAAAAGATTAAATGACCTGGAAAAAGCTGTTGAAGTTATTGAATTTGCTAGAAACTTGGACTTGCAAGATAGATTTGTTAATTCTAAAGCAACTAAATACTTCTTACGTGCTAATCAAGTCAATAAGGCAATTGATACCATTTCAATTTTCACTAAGAATGATGAAGCACCAAACGGTGTTAAAGATTTACACACTATGCAATCTATTTGGTTTATCACTGAAAGTGCAGAAGCTTACTATAGATTATATAAAGATCAAAAGAAAGCATTAACTGGTGAATCAAAGGAAAATGAAGAAGAACAAAAGGAAGAGGATGAATTAAAGAAGAATTCAATTGTCAATTTAGGTTTATCAATCAAGAGATTTTTATCAATTGTTAAAATTTTCAATGAATTCCATGATGATCAATTAGATTTCCATCAATATAGTATGAGAAGAGGTGCTGCAAGTGCATATATTGAAATGACTAAATGGGGTAATAATTTATACAATCAAGGTTTATTCCTTAGAGCCATTAGTGGTTTAAGTTCTTCAATTTTCGAAATTTTGAATGAACCTGACTTCTTCAAGAAGGAAGCTGCACAAACTATAAAGAAGTCAAAGAAAGATAAAAAAGATGATTTGAAAAAACGTGAAGAGTTAATCAAATATTCAGAAGCATCAGCAAATGATGAAGATATCTTTGGTGCTAAGATTATTAGTAAATTGGTTGAAAACTTGAATAATAAAGAAAACTTGGATATTTTAATCAATGAAGTTAGTAAAATTTCAGGAGATTTATCAGCTTTCCAAATCTTTAACTTCAAGATCAACTACTACTTGAAGAAGTATGTTATATGTTTACAAAGTTTAAATAAGTTGCATACAATTGATCCAAATGATCCAAATATCGGATACTTCTACCTCAAGTTGAACAAGTTATTAGCCTCTGAAGATGAGCAAGAAATTCAACCAACCATCAAGAAAATTTTGAACGTTGGAATGTTGAAAAGTTTTGGTAACTTAAAATCAATTGCAAGCGAAGAAGAGCTAATTGGAAAGATAACTGAAAGCTACTTTGGTGCTAGTGATTTAAAGACCGGTGTTGCTTTAATTGAAACAATTAATATTACTCAAAATCCAAAATTAAAAGAAAAATTAGAAGTCTTAGAAAAATCATTAGATCCATATACTTTAAGAGAATTGAATTACTATAAATAGATTTGATATATATATATATTTATATATTTATTTAATTATCCCCAAGTGTTCCGTATAGGTTCTATATATATCTATAAATATGTACAAGTAAAGCAACATATTACAGACCATTAGCTATTAATCCAGTTTGAAACTTGTGCGGATGCTATTGAACTTGACAATTGAAGATTTTGTCTACTGAACCTACCACTTCCAAACCAAAAATAACTTGATATATAGTAGAAACTTGAAACTAACTGTAATATAACACAAATCAACACAATTATAGTTGATGGGTATATCAAAGTAAACCAAACAGTGGCAAGTATAGAAGAAAAATAGTAGATAACAAATAGTCTTCTTTCATTATTTGTGAAGAGTTGATTGTAAAATTTCTTAAAACCTATCAGTATACCAAAACTGAGTATGAATAGTATCGATCCCAAAGTGAATAAAAGTGAAAATTTCCTTGGTTTTAATATTAGTATTGGGAAGAATGACAAGCAAATCAAATTACAAGCAAGAGAACCCAATATCGTTATAATAAACAAAGTTATTCTTTCAATATAGGACAATTTGAAGAAATCATTGTCATTTGCATTCGCAATTGTATCTTCTGTTGTACTGATAGAAGATTTGAATGGATTGAAAAATGAAAACCCATATCTAGAAGAAGTACCGCTATCTTCTGTTAAAATTTCTGTATTATCATTAACTGATAATTGAACACCCTGGTCTCTATTGAAAAGGGATGATATATAAGATGACATTCTATTTTGGGAAACCTAACACACTCAAATAATTAGTAATTGACTGTAGAGATATAAACACTAAAGATACAATAGTACACTATCGTTTAATTCATATATATCCATCCTCCGATAAAAATATCATTTTTTTAACAATCAAATATTGAACATGTTCTTATTTTGACAGACCCAAACGGGTAAAAAAAAAATCAAAAAAAGAGGAAATTTTGGGAAAGTGGGGAAGGGGATTTTTTTTTTTTTGTTTATTTAACGTTTTTTCAACGTTTGTCTTGTTTTGAAGTGGTGGGTTTATGATATGTATAAATGTATACATATTAGTATAGTCAGATATATATATAAATTAATACTATGAGATTTTCACAAGTTATTAGATCTGGTCATGGTTTCAAATACATACGTCATCAAAAATTACCAGAGCCTCAAGTGAGTAGCTTATACAAGAATACTGCCACTATACTAGGTGCAACCATGTGGTTTTGGTTATTCTATAGAGCAAAGCATGATTGGAAAACATGGTGTGGATTAGAACATCCATGGGATCATTCACATCATTAGGGGAAATTAAGGGATATACTATAAGTATTTGCTACTTGAACCCAGCACCATTATTTAACTGTTTGTCAGTTATTTTATTTTATTTCATTTTATTTATTTATTTATTACAAGTAGCAAGGTTTTTTCTACTGTTATTGAAAACCTTGTCATATTAGAAATTTTTACATATACTCAAAGTTTTTTCTTTTTTGTTACTATACTCCAAATTGTAAAAAAAAAATTTGTAAATATCATGACTGGGTAAAGTCTTTGAATATGTTTATAAATTATTGTAATGTAGAAAAGGAAAGGAAACTAGGGGAATAGAAATACATAGAAAAAAACAAGTAGTTGTTAGAAAGAAAGAACTGAATGGATGATTGACTGATTAGTTGATTGGTTGATTGGTTGATTAATTGACTATTTAAAGAATTTTTTAATTTTTTTCAAAAAACCTCCACTATTCTTTGAATCTCTTTTATCGGATGTAACAGGTTTTGAATGAACTGGGGAAATTTGAGATTCTAATTCTTGACCAATGGTTCTACTTGTTGAACTGGTCAAGTTATTATCAGTTGATGAAACTTTAGTAACAACATTACCAGCACCACCTCTACCAGTTGTATAACTTGGAGTAACACTTGGATCCACTATAACTGTATTCAATTCAGATGGATCATGTCTTGCAGAAGGGAAGGATTCAGTCTTTGTTATATTTCCAGCACCACCTCTACCTGAACTAACAGTGATCTTACCTTGTTTGTCATGTTTATAAAATTTACTCTGATTGCTTGGTGTACTTGAAAGTATTATTTCATCTTTTGCAGAAATATCTTTCTTGTGGACAATATTACCAGCGCCACCTCTACCAGTGGAAAAAACAGGGGATAAATCGGACATTGTTGTAGTGATTTTATTTATTGAATTTAAACGGTTAAAAAATTGATTGTATTTTGTATAAAATTACCAAAAATTCTCTATTTTAACAACCTTCTGAAAAAAATAAAAGAAGGACAGAAGGAAAGAAAAAAAAAATGTCAATTTAAACAAAAGAGTTAAAATTAAGTAGAAAATCGTGGAGTCAAACAAAAAATTACAAGAAAAAAAAAAAGCAACTTTGACACAATTTCTTTTTTTTTTTGCATTTTACAATTCTTATGTAAGCGATGAGATGGCTTACTTTTATATGATGGCATTTTGCTTTATGTTCATGTCAGATTAGTCTATATAGTATATAGTATATATATATATATATATATAAGTGTGTGTGTGTGTGTATATAGTATTATATAGTTTCTATTATATGTATTTCTAAACCAATTAATACTTCAATTATTTGTGTGTATTATTCAGCAGAAGCCTCGGCAGTGATCGATGGGAAACGTGCAGAAGAAATTTTTGCACGCGTGACTATAAAATTATGTAATCAACAAAACAAATGAAATTTCGTAATTTTCAGGTGATGTTGGTCATGTGATGTTTAATTTTTCAATTTCAATGTCGTCACTAACATTTTGACTTTGATTTTTTTTTTCTTCTTTATATTCAAAGTTGTAAATGGGTATAAGTTTATAATTTTCCCATTCAGGGTCACTTTCATATGGACCAATTATCAGATCAAATAGAGATTCTTCATCTTTATCCATATCCACGTTAACAAATAGTTTGGTAAATTTAGTATAGAAATCGGTTTGAAATTTTAGTAGATTTGTAATATTTCTCTTTTTATCAATTGATGTCTCGTATTCGTCAAATATAAGTTTTAATTCTTTCAATCTTTGTAAATTTTGTAAACTGAATTTATTAAACTGTTCAAGAAGTTTATAAATAGCTTTATTAATTGATTCCATTGGTAAATCCATCATTATTCTATTGATTATTTCATTTATATCTTCTTCAGCTTCTTTTGCTTCTGTATCTTCCTCCAATTTGGAAAAATAATCTTCAATTTTTAAATCTTCAATCATTGTTAAAAATGTGAAATTATTTAATAAACTTAGTTTAATCTCTTTTAAAGACATATTTGTATCAAATTTAACAACAAATAATAAGTTATTACTCTCTTGTAATCTGTAATTGGTTTCATTATTGACTGAATCTAATTCACGATCATTTGTATAACCCCAAAATGGGACATCAAACAATTTGTAGTACTCTTCGTCATTTTCTTCATCATCTTTAGTCTGTGGTATAAATCCATAGTTGAAATAAAATTTATTTAACTCCTCAATGTCGGAGTAACTGATTAAAACTTCATTCCCATCACTCAGTTTAGATGGATCTAATACCAATAATACATCCATGGTTTTCCTATCAACGTCAAACCATGCATTTTTGAAATGTTTACCACCATGGTTAACAAAATCTAGAATTGGAACTAAGGTAACATCAGTTGTGAAATTATCTTCGTCATCTTCAGTAATCTCACGTGGTATTTCTAAAGTACGTGATTTAACAGCCATAATCAATTGAATTAGAGCATTTTCATCGATACTACTATCTTCAAATTCAAACTCTTCACTGATGAAATTTTTCAATTCACTAACATGATCTCTCACTTCAATCAACATTATTCTGAAAAGTGAGTTACCTTTACCTAAATTAGATAACTTCTCGTCTGTTTCAATAGATTCTAAAAGTATTAAATCATCGAAATGGCATGACTCTATAGGTGTATCAAGTAAAACGTCAAGATATGTATCAATAAATTCAGGTAACACTGGGGAAGTTGCGTTTTTGTGTATCAACTTGACTAGATAGAATCCTAGAATGTATCCGGTCAATATTTTAGTCTCATTTATTGATACTGGTGAACTTAACTCACAATAGAATTTTAATGTCTTCTTAATGATTGATTGTAATGTGTCTTCTTCTTCTTCATCATCTTCTTTATGATCTTTAAACTGAATAGTTTCAAGCAAACTTTGAATATTGTAAATCGACAAAGTTGACTTTTTCGGTATTCTTAGTAATTCAACCAACTCTTCGTTTTTTTCTTCTTTATCACTGTTATAGAACAATCCTAATCCTCCTAACTTGGATCTTTGAATGGATACATTTGGATTATACTTAACATCACATGAGTTAATAATCCAATCGTTAAGATGGTTATTTGATATGGCACTGTGACCATCATTTATAGATTCGTGAAATATAGACATTATGTTTTCCTTTGATGATTTAGCAAGGCATGGGGTGTCAAGCCTTGTTTGTGTTTTATATATAACAAAGATCATTTATTATCCCTTCATCTTTTTTTCTCTTTGGTTTTTTAATGCACTTTTTTTTTTTGCTTTGCATTTGAAAACTGAGCCTCAGACTTTACAGTTGTCTTTTTTTTTATTATTATTATTGAAAATATTAGTAAATTTTATATTAAAAGAGATGAAAAGGTTCACAGTAGAAACGAGAGATATAAAAAAATGTTCGAAATAAGTATGAGTAGAAGTAAATGTATGAGGGTATATATATACAATATAATATAGCTTCCCCTACTAGTGCAAAAAAAAAAACAGAAAAACAGAAAAACAGAAAAACAAAAACAAAAATGTAGCAGTAATGACAAATGCAGAACACCAAACCCAATGCTAGACTATATAGAAATAATAAATGATTAAGAAGAAACTAAAATATTAGATGAGATTGAATCAAATCTAAGCGCAAATAATCTCAATGAGACAATTAATAATTCTTCAAATAGTTCACTATTTTCTTCTTTTAACAATGCAATATTTTTTTCATCCAATACCCAGACAACACTTTCAGCACTTTTACTATAGTATTTGAAAACTCTATCTGAATTTGTTTGAACTAAATCACCAAATAAAGTTAGTGGTAAGACTGAAGAATTAATGAAAAATTTCAAATTATTGAAAAAAATGTCACAACCAATTAATCCACTTTCAACAAGGAATAAACTTGGTCTATCACAAGATTTATCATAAATTATTTGATTCATTGGAACAACTAATCTATTTAAATAAGGACATAGCTTATTCCAAAATTGTAAATCTTTATTATCACTTAAACCTTGCATAATTGTTAAAATTAAAGGTAAAGGTCCTGATGGATTAATTGTTGTTGTATTGTTAGTACTAGCATTACTAGCAATTCTTAAACTATTGTGATGATCCAATTGTTGTTGTTGAATTTGTTGTTCCTTTTTAATTGATTTTTTAGCAGCATTCATCAGTTGAACATGACGTGGAGAACCAAAGATTGGTGTTGAATCTGATGAACCTTGTTGACCTTGTTTTCTTGAATTCAAATTATCATCAAACAAAGAAATTGTTAATTTTCTCTTTTGACTAGAACTTAAATTTGGTTGAATTGATTCAACATTTTGTGAATTAATAATACTTGAATGTTTTAACTTAGCTAATTCTTTATAAGCTTCTAAGAAAATATTTTCACACCATTCTAGAGCTGAATTTAAATTATCGAAAAGTTGAATTCTTTCATTATGTTCTTCAGTTTCCCATAATCCAGAATCTTTTAAAGCTTGAACAATTGATGAATTTTCAGAAACTGAAGAAATAATTAAAAATGAATTATTTTCAATTATTAAATTTCTAATTCTTCTAAAACCTTCCACTGCTGAAAAATCAATACTTGAAACATTATTCATATCTAAAATTAAATATTTAACAGGTTCTTTATTAAAATTTTTAGAATCAAATCTAACTCTAATTTTTTCTTCTAATCCACCAATTGAACCAAAAAATAAAGAACCTTGTAATTTCATGATATAAATTTGTTTACCAACATCTTTTAAAAATTCTTGTTGTTTTGGATGTCTAACAACAATTGATTTTGCATATTCACCTGTATAAATACCAGAAACAATTGGTTTTCTACCAGCTTCAACAACAAATGAAACACAAGCTAATAAGATACCAACCAGAATACCATAAACAAAATCAACTGCACCCATTGTAATAACAATTATAATAACTGTAATGTATTCAAATTTACGTAATTTTCCATGGGTATCATAAATTGCTTCTTTTAATAATTCATAACCAAGTAAATAAATTAATGCACCAACAACTGCAATAGGTATAAATCCAATAATGACAGGACCAATACACATAATTAAAGTAGTTGCCATTGCTAACATAACACCACTTAATCTTGAATCTGCACCTGCTCTAATAAATAAAACTGAATTTGTATAAACCAAATAGTTTTGAATTGAACCACAAATACCTGATAAAGCATTTGAAATACCATGAGCAACTAATTCTCTATCGACATCAAATTGATCCATACCAATTGTAACTGCCAATGCAGGAACATTAATTGGAACGTGTAATATACCGAAAAATGTTAAAGCTAACATTGTTGGTATACAATCAATAACACACCACCAATTAACTTTACCAAATTGATAAAATTGATAAAATGAATACCAAGGTTCATTTGATTGTTGAGCTTGGAAAACCCAACCAAAATCTCTTGCATCTTTTAAATTCCAATTTGGAATAAAATGAACCAATATATGGAAAAGTATAAAAATTGAAATGAAATAAAGTGGAACAATTAATGGACTTTTATAATGATGTTGTAAAAAAACTAAAAATAAAGCAATTATTAAAGGAATCATCCATTGACAAAAAACTAAAGGATCTAATAAATATTTTAAAGTTGGTAAATTATATTCTAAACCACCTTCTAATCTTGAACTAACTTCAATACCAGTAACAACTAAGAAATAACCAACACCACCAATACAACCAACTAAGATATGTCTTGGGAAAAAACCAACCAATTTACCCAATTTACATTTACCTAAAATGAAAAATACTAAACCTGTCACCATTGAAGATAATGCAAATGTAACTATAGTTGTTGATAAAATTTCTTGTTTATTTTCTTCACCAATTGTTAACATAATACTAATAGCCATTTGATGGAAAAATGGAGTAACTTCAATCATTTCAGATCCAATACCTGATTTAAAAGCTGAACCACCTAGTGAAAATACCAATTGTGATATAACTGTTGATAAATAAAACATTGACATACCATGAGATCCCATTTCACTAAATACAACTTCTCCAATTGGGAACATAATCATACCATATGATAAAGCATCTAAAACATTTAATAATGAACCTAAAAATACAGCTGGTAAATAATTTATTGGTTTATAAATACATTCATTAATTAATGTTTTCCTATCTGTTGATCTTAAATTTCTTAAATAATTTTTAATTAAATCTTTTTTTGACTCTATTAAATCTCCATTTTCAATATCATTAAAGAAATTTTTATTATCAATTGAATTATTACAACTATTGTTATTTAAATTTGTTAAAGAAGAAGGATTATAATTTCCTTCATGAGAAATTGAAAAAGATCTTTGTTGCTTGGCACCACTATAATGATAATCATTTTCTAAATGGGTAGTGGTAGATTTAAAACTCGAATGTTGTTGTTGATTCTTTAACAATGGGACATTTTCTAATAAATTTGATAAATGAGAAGTACTTTCAACGGAATTATTTGGGAAACCTTTATCAAAGGATTGATTAAATAAATCATTTGTTAAAGCATTATCATCAGTAATAAATTCAACATCTTCATCTTCCATCATATCATCATTATTAACACCAACATTTGCCAATCCAACCGTTGTTTCATCAATTGAATTTGTTGAATGAACAGTTGGTGTATTTATATTCAAAGGACTATTCAAATCTGGTTTGAAACTACTAAATATAAAACTTCTACCCAATGTATGATGCTCTGTTGATATCGAACCTCTAGGTATAACGACACCATTTGACTGAGAATTTTTTGGCCTTGATATAGCTTTTGGTAAAGACCTACTATTTGAAGACATTTGCAGAAACAAAAACAACCAGAAAAAACAAAAAAAAAAGCAAAAAAAGACCCAAGAAGAAGAACCAAAATTTAAGAAAAAATTAAATAAATAAAATTTAAAAATTTAAAAAAAAAAAAAATAAATAAAAAAAAAAAAAAAAAAAAAAAAAAAAAAAAAAAAAAAAAAAAAAAAAAAAAAAAAAAAAAAAAAAAAAAAAAAAAAAAAAAAAAAAAAAAAAAAAAAAAAAAAAAAAAAAAAAAAAAGAGGGCAACCAAAGATAAACAATTGGCAGGCGGGACAATTGATAGATTGATATATAGACAGATAAATAAATGAAACAGTCTATCAAATATCAAAAGAGTTAATATGAAAATAACTCAATTAAGTTAATTTAATAACTGTATATTGATCAATTGTTAATATTGTACTTTCCTTTATACAATAAAACAAAAGACAAATTAAACAGGGGAAAAAGAAGGCAATTAATTTTTTGTTAAAAATTTTTTCTTTTTTTGTTAAAAAAAAAAAAAAATTTTTGCAATTAGCGGGGGGGTGCAAGCGAAAGATTAACAAAATGATAATAAACAATCAAATCAACAAGGCTTTATTTATTATTTAATATATATTGTTTTAATTGATAAGAAATTTACGCCGTATATCATATGATATATAATATATATAATATATATTATATATATTATATATAGTACATGGTAAATGTATTTGATATATTCATATTTTAAATTTTAAATATTTATCAGAGTCAGTCAGTCAGTCAGTCAGACGCATGTGAGTTGTATCACGTGTGTTTGCTTTATAATTCATCTTTAACTTCAGCAGTAGTTTCAACGGCTTCAACAGGTAATGAACCACAGTCAGCAATAGAAATTGGCTTAACTGGTCTATCACTATAACCGGTCTTTGTAGCTTCAATGGCTTTAATAATATCAAAACCTTCAACAACATAACCAAAGACAACGTGCTTATTATTTAACCAACTGGTAACAACGGTAGTGATGAAAAATTGAGATCCATTGGTATCTCTACCGGCATTTGCCATTGATAATAAACCTGGTCTATCGTGCTTTAATTTGAAATTTTCATCGGCAAATTTATTACCATAGATTGATTTACCACCTCTACCATCACCAGTGGTAAAATCACCACCTTGAATCATAAAATTTTTAATAACTCTGTGGAATTTTGATCCTTTGTAACCAAATTTTGGATCATCAGAGATTGATAATTGATAAAAATTTTCAACAGTTTTTGGAACAACATCTCCAAATAATCCAATAACAACACGTCCTAATGATTCTCCACCTTCTTCAATATCAAAGTAAACTTTATGGGTAATTTCTGGTAAATCATTTAAATTACCATCAATGTCTGCAAAGACACCTTTGATTTGATTAAACAATAAAAAAACCGTTAAAAGGATACCGAAAACTGATGTAATTAATTTCATCATTTATTATATACTCTAAACAGTTAATTAATCAATTAATCAATGAATTAAAAAGAATTTTCCATTTAAAAAAGGAAATTCGTTCATTTTTTTTTTTAATAAAAACAATTTACGTGTTTTCTTTATTAAAAAAAAAAGAAGAAAAAATTAAAAAAAACACCAATTTACACATATTTTATAAATGACAGATCTATTTATTCTCTAAATATTTATATAGTTAGTTTTTCAATTGAATAAGTTGGAATCTTTTTAGTAGTTGAAGATATTGGATCATCTTTATTCATTGATTTTGAATTCTTACCATAAATATTTAAAATTGAACCAATTTTACCGTGTTCAACAACAATATTTTCATTATTAGCTTCAACTTCTCTCTTTTTACCTTGCTTTAATTTTTTTAACTTCTTTTTATCTTGTATTTGTTCCTTTTCTGAAATTAATAAACATTGATTAACTAATGTTAATAATTGAGTATCAGAGATTAATGAATCAACTTTTAATTGTGTCTTGTTTATTAATTTTGATAATTGATTTTCATTCTTTGAATAGTGTAAACTTAAAACTAATCCATTTGAATCAATAAATGAATTTAAAATTTCATAACCATAGTTTAATTTAATAATTTTATAAATAATCTTGTCTAAATTAATTTGATTATTTTTGTCCTCATCATTAGTGTTGTTATTGTTAGACTCATTAATCAATCTAATTGTCTCTTTTGTTATAGTTTCACTTGAAAATTCTTCAATTAATCTAGCAATTGAATCTTTAAAAATATCTTCGTTATCAGCCAAACTTAATTGTTCAAGTAAATCGATACATAAAATATTTGGACATGTAACTATAGCTTGTCTCATTAATCTTGGTGATTTTTGTAAAGTTTTCAATAATCCTGGACAGTAGTTTGATGGGAATAATGGATGTGTTAATAAATATGTAAGTGTATTTTCTGGAATAAAATTATCAGAAATACTTAATTTACCATTTTCAATGGAAAAGATTAATTCAACAATTTTTTTAATAAATAAAGGATCAACAACTCTATCTTTTTCAAGTTCAAAAACTTTAAATTGTTGTTTGGTAGATTCTTCTTCGTCTTCTTCTTCTTCTTCTTCTTCGTCTTCTTCTTCTTCTTCTTCATTAATATTTTTCAAATATGAAACTAATTTGGTTTCAAAATCATTTAAATTACCACTCTCTTTCAATTCTTTCAAAGTTTCATAGATTTTTAAAGCTTCACTACTAAGTCTTGCAGATCTGTTAATTAAAGCTAATGAATCTTTATTACTTGATTGGAAATCAGTCTTGGCAACTAATGAAGGCATACCAGCAAATTGTCTTTCCACAGCTTTAACTGTTAAAGATGAACTTAAACCTTTACCCAGCACGTCACTTAATCTACCTAAACCAACATCAACAGAAACATATTCAAGAAGTGCGTAGTTATCTTTGGGATTTTTCAATAGAGATAAAGTAAATGTTTCTTTTGTTCTTAATGAACTACCATTGACAGTTGGACATTGTAATAATGTTGCTAATCTTGGTAATTTAGCTGATGTTAACTTAGATTTCGCATATAAATCTGTTAATCCAAGTAAAGCCTCGAATTTCAAATCAATTAAAGCAATTGTACTTCCTTTAGTAACTAAAATTCTATTTGGTGCTGCTGGTAAGATTGATAATTGATCAACTGGTGCTGATTCTTCATTTAAAAATGCATCTTTTAATTGAATAGTCTTGATCTTTTTTGTGTAAGGTAATGAGAAAACATGTAAATTTAAATCTTGTTCTTCTTCTAATAAGATTAATTTACCTGATGATTCATATGAAAATTTAAAGTTAGATTTAGTTGATGAGGGTATTTCAATAATCGAATTTGAAAGTTCATAAATATTATCACGTTCTAATGCAAAAATTTTAACGTTAAATGAAGAATCTTTACTTGAATTTGCCTTCTCTATAGTTAAAAGTAAAGTTTGGATATTATCTGTTTTACTAAATTGTAAATCATCTGGATTAATGAAGCAATGAAAAATAATGTTGGACTTCTTTCTTGAACTTGGTTCAAAAGATTTAATTAAAGGTTCACTGATTGTTTCCTTGTCTTGTGATTCTTCTGATTCTTCTGATTTTTGAGCTGATTCAACGGTAAATTTCCATATAGAAATAGTACCATTCTTTGATAATGTGTACACTTTATCACCTTTAGAAGATAATTTTAAACCAATTATTTCACTCTTAACGCTTATATCTTTGAAGTTAACCTCTTTTAATTGTTCAGGTTCAGCGGTATTTCTTTCTTCTTCATTAGTGACTGAAACCGATTCCTTATCATCACCAATATCTTGAGTATTATTAGGTCTTCCATAAGTTATAAATTTCAAACTTGATTTCTTTCTCTCTGTTAAACCAACAGCAAAATATTTCATATCATCAGAATTTTCATCTTCAGATGTAAATGAATCCAATGAATCAACTGTAGATTGAGGAGATAAAGCATATGACCATATCATCTTTGGAGAAGGTCTTGTTATGAAAGTACCTATGAATGATCCGCTGATACCTATATCAAAAGTGGTACTTGTTGGTGATGATACACTTGCAACTGAACATAGCTTTGAAGAGTCCGATTTGGCTGGTAGACGAGGTAAAGAAGTCACCACAAAGGCATCTGTTATCGAGGAAGTTGGCATTTTTAGTTTATCTATATATTATTAGCTCAATTTTTTTGCCAATGTTATATAAATATCTATCAATTTGATTACTACTAATTGAATTAAAACTCTTATAAACAATGAATTTACAAATAAAACGAAAATGAAAAAAGTTTAAAATTTAAAAAAAAAAGAAAAAAAAAAAAAAAAAAAAAATTTGCTACATATATTGGTAAATCCACTACCATTGTTTTCTCTTCTCTTCTGCAATTTAAAAATAACAATGATATTGTTGTACTTTTTGTTTTAGTGATCACTGATAATTATTAATAGATATTCTTTTATTTTCCAGTTGTATCTCGTGGATTCATCCGACGAAAGATATCTAGAGTATCTAATCTGCTCTGATTAATCTTATAAATTACTTTTTTTTTACCATGTACGACTTATACTCAAAAAAGAATACGTTATTCATTAATAAACTGGAGACTAGGAAGGTTTAAAAGCTTCCTATGGATAATAGACCGTTGTTGATAAGATAGTTAAGTACTAATTACTTTAGTTGAAACCGAATTATCCTCATTAATTAAAGAACCAATTGTTTCTCTACCAAAAATCATGATTTTATTGTTCTGACTTGCAGATTGTCTGTTGAAAAATTCAGTTTTAGCTTCTCCCCATTGATTAGCGGTGAAACGAGGAAGACTCTTGTCTCTTTTAATACCTAATCTGTCAAGCTTTGGTGAATTCAAAGTTTCAGGATCTAGCAGTGTATTACTTCTTGGAGTTGAAAAATAAATAGCAGTATTTCTCTTGTACTTGGATTGATCTGCAGGTGGAGCGACGACCCTATGGATTGAAGATTTGAAATAGTTACCGGTCCAATGTTGGAAAGAATCTCCAATATTGACAACTAATGCATCTGGAGTATGATCAACATAACTCCATTCTCCAGTTTCGCGATGTCTTATTTGTAAAGAAAGGATCGGTTGAGATAAAATAAAAGTCAAAGCTGAACTATCACTATGACCTCTCATCCAGGTCGAACTTGTTTGCAAGTTATACTCTTGGTCAGTTTCATGGTAAAGTAGAAATCTCCCAATCCCAGTCCCTGAATCAGAAATATTGTCTTGATGAACTTTGAAATGTTCAGCAAATAATGACCCTTCAGGACGTTCTAATATTATATCGAACAAGTTTAAAACCTTTCTTAGTACTTCATTATGTAACTGGTTGAAGTATAACGAGATATCGTCCAAGTTATACTTGATAAATTCAGGATACTCAGTACGGTTGAAAAAAATATCGTGGTGCTGAAAGTGACGGAAATTGAAGAATTCAACTCTATCTTTAGTATCATTTGCATACGTCCAGAAACCTTTAGGTTTATAGCCACCACCTCTAACAACTCCTAGCTGAGCATTGGAGTCCTCAATTACTGGTCTACTTCCAGATAAATATTCTTTCTTAACATCTTCAGAAACCTCGAATGTGGATTGAGATAATGATTTGACAGTTTCAAGAGTCTCATGGGTAATCCCATGGTTGACTAATTTGAAGAATCCATCTTTGATCAATGATTGTTCAAGCTGGGATGCCAATTGTCTTCTAACAGGTAGATTCAAATCTCCATCCTTATAGAGTCCTAAATCAATAGCATCTAAATGAACAATATTGGAAACTGGCTCAACTGGACTTGGTGCTTCAATGAAAGGACGAAAATTGTACTTCTTTCTTACCTCTGCTTTAGTTTCTTGATCAACCTTAAAGATATCCGATTTTGATGAAAGGACACTCATACTATTATGCTTACCAAGATATATAAAAGAGATAATGAGCTACAAGTTCTATTTTAATTAACAAAGATGAGCTGATATATATATATGTGCAATTCCATTTCACATAATGCTAGATAGCAAAACTCCGTCCTGTAACCATATTCATCTCCATTCAAATAGACAACTGTGTATCGGATATCCATCGATCATTTTATATATAATATTACAATAGCCTAATCCTATATGTATATTGCTAAATACAACCATAATCATGTGACTAAAGGTAATTAAACAAAATACTGAAATCGCAGATTCGCAATTCCGCCATGCGGTAATTTTTCTTTTTGGCCGTGTCCATGCCCGCTCGCTCAGCACGTATACCCCGTACACGGCGGCCTACGCGATAACAAAAATATTTTATGGCTTTATACCTTATATGTGTAGAGTTGTGTTATATTTTGCTTTGTTTACATTTCGTTTTTAGATACAACCATAACTTTGTAGCGTCGATTTTGAAATATGTGATAACCCTTCATATTCAACACTAAACTGCAGATTTGGGTATATTGCTAAGTTAAAAATGTATTATATAGAGCTTAACATAATTTGGTTGATCTATTCCAGTCATACGAAAGTTTTTCAAAAATTTTAAATCTTAATATTTTCAATTCTAAAATAAGTTTAATATAAGTTTATATATAATATATATAGTATATACTTATTACTAATTGATACTTTTAGGAAGATATACTTTTATTTTAATTTTGTTACACTACAAGACTGATCAATAGAGAAAAAGAGTTAATATATACCTAAATAGACCAAATAAATAAAATAAAGAAAATAAAATCAATGTTATGTGGAAACGAAGATAATATAATGATAAACACTACTTTACAATCAAGCCTTAATCACCACTCTAGCTTGTGCTGCTTTATCCTCATTTATCAACGAACCAACAGTTTCCCTACCAAATATTTTAATGTTAGTTTTCTGGCTAGCAGATGGTTTATTGAAAAACTTTGTCTTTTCATTATCCCATTCTCTCGAAGTGAAACGTGGTAAATTTTGATCTCTTTTAATGCCAAGTCTATCCAACTTGGAAGATTGTAAACTTTCTGGATCCAATAAAGTATTTTCGGAGGGAGAAGAGAAATAAATAACAGTATTTCTCTTGTACTTGGATTGATCTGCAGGTGGAGCGACGACCCTATGAATTGAAGATTTGAAATAGTTACCGGTCCAATGTTGAAAAGCATCTCCAATATTGACAACTAATGCATCTGGAGTATGATCAACATAACTCCATTCTCCAGTTTCGCGATGTCTTATTTGTAAAGAAAGGATTGGTTGTGACAGGATAAATGTTAAAGCTGATCCGTCACTATGACCTCTCAACCAGGTTGAACTTGTTTGCGAATTATAGTCAGTATCTGTCTCGTGGTATAGTAAGAATCTACCAAAACCATTTCCTGAATCAGCAATCTTATCTTGATGAACTTTGAAATGTTCAGCAAATAATGACCCTTCAGGACGTTCTAATATTATATCGAACAAGTTTAAAACCTTTCTTAGTACCTCATTATGTAACTGGTTGAAGTATAACGAGATATCGTCCAAGTTATACTTGATAAATTCAGGATACTCAGTACGGTTGAAAAAAATATCGTGGTGCTGAAAGTGACGGAAATTGAAGAATTCAACTCTATCTTTAGTATCATTTGCATAAGTCCAGAAACCTTTAGGCTTGTAACCACTACCACGAACAATACCAAGTTCTTCGTGAGCATCTTCAGGAATAGCTCTAGAGCCCGCAAAAAAGTCTTTCTTCACTTCTTCCGAGACCTCGAATGTGGATTGAGATAATGATTTGACAGTTTCAAGAGTCTCATGGGTAATCCCATGATTGACTAATTTAAAGAATCCATCTTTGATCAATGATTGTTCAAGCTGAGATGCCAATTGTCTTCTAACAGGCAGATTCAAATCTCCATCCTTATAGAGTCCTAAATCAATAGCATCCAATTGAACAATATTGGAAACTGGCCCAACTGGGCTTGGTGCTTCAATGAAAGGGCGATAATTTTGTTTAGCTCTCACTTCTGCCTTTTTAGATTGGTCAACAGAAAAAGGTGAAAAAAATTCATCGCTTGGAGTTTCAATGTAAGTATACTCGGAAGTCATAGTTAAGTAGTAACTAATATAAATATATATATATGGATCCGATATGTAAGATATAAAAACAAAAAAAATGGCCTCTGTTATTTTCTTCAAATAGTACCAAGTTTGGGAATTGGTCAAGTATTTATCTTAGCTAAAAATTTCAACATTTGTAACATTTGATTTTCACGCCTATGCAGAAGTATCCGATATATACCACCTACCCCATCCATTCCACTTAAAACAATAGTACCCCACTACGATACTATTAAAATAAAGATAAAACAGCAATCTCTTGTTTAATATTCAAATCATAATACCATGTGCCTGTTAACAATATTGAGCCCCCACTGAATTTTAGGTATATTGTGGCGGATTTACCCTTTTGAAAATTCCCCGGTGTGGCGTTGTGGTTGGAACGGAGATTTTACAAGTTAAATATATTGAATAGATTAGATACCTCGGAATTTTTATACCGTTAATTTACAAATAGTGTAAGAACTGTATCAAAAGTTACTGAAAACATAAAAAAATTAAGTTACTCAGATATATTATTAGTTTTGAAAAAAAAAGAGCTTATTTAGTTTTGAGAAGACTCATCATTGTCACTTTTGTCTATAGGAATAACTTCAACATTATGATCTTCTTTTTTATCATCTTTCTTTTCACCTTGTAGTACAATATCTGGGATTGGGCCATTTTTACTATTATATAAGTAAATTCCATTCTCTAGTGCCTGTGAGCGTTCATCTCTCTTATATAAGAAGTAATGCCCAGCAAGTAAAAAGATAAATCCCATACTGAAAGCGGCAGATGTAGAAAAACCTTTGGGGAATTTAGGACTATCAACTGTAGGCCAGATAAGACGTCCAATCCAAACACTTGATTGTAAACCAGAAATATAAATTATCATCCAAGCAATGGCTCTCACATTGTTATCTTTACGGAATATATCACTTATCATTGGATTAAAGACGGAAGATTGCGACCAAGACCAATAAGCTGAACAAAATGCAAACCATTTAGCACCATATGACACATCCCAGACGGCCAATATAGTATTACCTATAAAATTCATTACAAATGAAAGCATAATGAAAGCATATCTTTTACGACTAATATCAGCACCTAGACAGATAATCCAGACGTAAAGAATACCAAGAGCAGGTGGAACAGTAGATAAATTATTCAATTTACCAATTGAATACTTATCTAATGATTTTAACCACAAAGAAAAACTACCAGAAGAACTATTGTTTGTATTAAATCCCATCATGTTAATAATACTCAACAATATAACATGGCCATTTGAAAAAGCTTTCTTCCAAACTTTTTTGTCAAAGAAAGCATCAGAGGTTTCTTTAGCAGTATTATCTGTACCATTTCTGACCATTCTTTGTCTTGCAAGACGGATTTCATCATCCGTTAAGAATAAAGAGTAACAAGAGAATGGAGTTCCTGGTAAGAAATATAAAGATAGTAAAGCAACTGCCAATGAAAGACAACCATCAATAATAAACATCCATCTCCAACCAGATAACCCATTAACGCCATCTAAATTACGATAAGCTGCTGACTGTAAAAGACCAGAAGTTAAAACTCCCAAGAACTGACCACAGTAGAACAATGCACCACGACGAGCAACTTCAGATGGTAAATACCAACTACCTAATGTATAATGAATACAAGGAAAATATGCTGCTTCAAATGCACCCACGCAAAATCTAACACCTTGTAATCCTGCAAGACCTGTAACTTTATGAGTTACTAAAGTGAAAATCGACCAACCTAGTTCACAAATAAATAAAGAATAAGTAATTGAAACACGAGGTAAAAGATATATCCACGGAAGTTCAAAAACTGTATTTGCAACATTAAAGACAACTTGAGTGTTAATCAAATCATTACCCTTTAAGCCCAATTCTTCCTTCATTCCTGAAACATAAGCATTTGTCAAATTAGAACTATCAATATATTTAACCCAATAACCAACAAAAGAATAAAAAGCTATTAAAAAATCTAATTTAAACAAGAGTTTTTTTTCAGCTTTTGAGGTTCCATCAGGGAACCATTGGAACCATTTATAACGAGCTTGTTCTTGAGGTGTTTCTCTATACTCAAATTCATCGAAAAACTTCCACCATGGTCTATTTGCCTCATCACGAAACTCTTTAATTTTCACAGTACTATTTTCATCCAACTTAATAATAGAGTGATTTTCAGTTTCTGATACAAAGAGAGAATTTGGATCATCATAACCATCACTAACCTCATTGATAAGAGGCTCAAGATCTTCAGGAAGGTATCTTCTCTGTGGAATAAATTTAGGTAGATTAACCATGTCAAATTGAGTGAATAAAGTGTAGCTTATCTCTATTAAACATTTAAATGGAAAGCCCATAAAATTTGAATAAGAAACGAAACTGGGTCCTTTTTATAATCATACAGTTTCTCAAATTGCAGTGGATTATATTGCACCATATGCATATAATATATTACTCTTTGTCGACAATCGGAAAACCTTGACAATAAACTAATATAAGTTACAAAGCAAAAGACGGAAATAAAAAGATAAAAGTGAATAAAGTTTTAGAAAACAAGATAACACTTATATGGCGCCATAACTTAGAATGGTGGTGGCTTCAACTTAATGAAGAGGTTATATATATAATATATATTGTATAAATTACAAATGAAGTCCGCTCTTGTCTGTTGCATGTGAACGGACATTTAGTTACCAACCAGCAAGAGATAGATAATAGTAAATATTAAATACTTATACTTGATCATTTAAACTACTAAATAAAATGTAAATCAACACTTGTCACGTGCACTTTGAAATAGTGCGTAATTTGTCTCTCTATGCATAGTTAAAAAGAATTTACACCTTGCAAACTATTGATAAGTTGATAACTTGTAAGCCCCTCTAGTAGCTGATCGATCGGTATATATTATATATACTCCAATGTCCGACTCATTGAAATTCATATAATAATTACATATCGATATACATACGTGCATATAGACAAATACATTGCTCTAACTAAGATAACCATATATTAAAAATGTGGAGAAATGGAGTAAAACTTCTTTACACCACTTCGCGGTACCCACACGAAAACCCAAAAAACAAAAACAATAGCAAATTATACAATACAAAGAGATAATACAAATAATAATAAAGTAAATGATAAATATAATAGAAATGATTTCCATTAATTAAAGACTAATATACACCCTAAATAAAATAGATTATAAAAAAAAAACCCATCATTTGAAATTTTTTTTTCCCCAATAGTTTAAGAATAAAACAGAAAAAAAAAATATAGAACTTAAAATACAACATCAGATTGAAATGACAAAATTAAGCTGAAGTAGCTGATGTGTACTTAGTAACAGCTCTAGTACCTTCAGAAACAGCATGCTTAGCTAATTCACCTGGTAAGATTAATCTAACAGCAGTTTGAATTTCTCTAGCAGAGATAGTTGACTTCTTGTTGTAAGCAGCTAATTTTGAAGCTTCGGAAGCAATTCTTTCAAAGATATCGTTAACAAAAGAGTTTAAGATAGACATTGATTTTTGTGAAATACCGGTATCTGGGTGAGTTTGTTTTAAAACTTTGTAAATGTATGAGGAGTAAGTTTCCTTTCTAGCCTTAGTTCTCTTCTTTGGTTCAGTAGAAGAAGCGGTCTTCTTACCAGCTGGTTTCTTTTCAGCTGGAGCTTTGGAAGCTGGTTTCTTTTCTGCTTTTGGAGCCATTGTGATTATAATAAGTTTAGTAAGTTAATTTAAAAAAGATTTAATTTAAATTGATTGAAGAAAGAAAGAAGAAAAAAAAAGTAAAAAGATATAAAAGACAACTATAGTTATAATTAAATCATTTGTTTTAAAAGGGGCAAATGTCTGTTCTTATATAGTTATTAAGGAATAGATTTAAAGTAGTGTAACAATTAATTATTAACTCGCGTTTATAAAAATTTACAAAAATTTAACAAAAAAATTTTTTACATGCTACATACAATTCGCACTAAATTCATTTATTATTACACCTCTTGCTCAATTTTCTTAAAGTTCGCGTTAAAAGTACCGTTCCAGTTTTTAATTCTTAAAGTGTAAATATTTGCACGGGTATGGTTATTTCTTTTTTTTTATTAATTAATTTTTTTTGTTGTTCTTATTGTAATTGGTTGAGTTAATATTTGCCACTCCAATAATGTATGTTGTTATTTTGTTTTTCTGTTTTAGGTTTTGGTTTCACATTTTATATTCAACAGTTTTTATATTTATATATAAACCTCCTTATTTCCTCCTTTTGGTTATGGGTTTTTTTTAATTTTTATTTTGTAATACTTTTTTACTTTTTTTCTTTCCTCAATTCAATATTTAATTATACATTAACAAGAAATAATATACACATATATTTTTTTGTTTTTTTATTACTATTATTTTTAAATTAATTCACATATTATAACTTCAAACAATGTCTGGTAAAGGTGGTAAAGCAGGTTCTTCTGAAAAGGCTTCAACTTCAAGATCTTCTAAAGCTGGTTTAACTTTCCCAGTTGGTAGAATTCACAGATTACTAAAGAAAGGTAATTACGCTCAAAGAGTTGGTTCTGGTGCTCCAGTTTACTTAACTGCTGTTTTAGAATATTTAGCTGCTGAAATTTTAGAATTAGCCGGTAACGCTGCTAGAGATAACAAAAAGACCAGAATTATCCCAAGACACTTACAATTAGCCATCAGAAATGATGAAGAATTAAACAAGTTATTAGGTCACGTTACTATTGCTCAAGGTGGTGTTTTACCAAACATTCACTCAAACTTGTTACCAAAGAAATCCGCAAAGGCTGCCAAGGCTTCTCAAGAATTATAGATATAGATTTATCTATAATTTTTTTCTTTTAAAATTTTGAGTCAAAATTTTTTGGTGTCTTTTTTCTTTACGGTTACAAACAAATGTTTTTTAATATTATTTAGTCTTTATTATTTTTTGGGGTATAAGTGTTGATTGTTTTTAATTCTTTCTACTATGGTTTTTTTATCTATTTAGAGAGTTTATATATTTAACATAATGTATATTAGCTTACTTACTATAAAATCATAATCAGTAAACAATAACGTAATATATTATGTAATTAGATTATTTATACGCATAATTTTCGTGTGCGTGTGCGTGTGCGTGTGGGATTTTAAATTTATAATAATCCCTCTTTTAAAAAGCACAGTAGTTGAGTTGTTTCCCTCTTTTTCCCTCTTTTTTTAAGTAATCTGTTTCTTTCCCACCACCAACTACACACCATTCTGCCTTTATAGCTACTGATATACATTAAAACTATACCGTTTTCAAAATTTCTGGGATGCCTATTAGAAGAATTATTAACTTTTTAAGATCTCAATACGAATCTTTACAGAAAAGATTTGGTACTTCAAGTACTAAGAAAGATACTTCAGCTCCAGCTGAAGATAATTCTAATGTTGTTGAAGAACATCCAACTGAAGAGGCACCTCCCAACACTGATGTAGTTGAAGAGGTTACATCAAAATAAGTGGGGGAGTTTTTCCTTCTTTCTTTACTATTTGCTTGGTTGGTTGAGTATTTTTAATTTTTATTAGCGCTTTCTCAGTTTCCTCTTTTTGTGTCCCTGTTGTTACAGTTTGTTTGTTAAGATACTTTCTTGCTTTTCTTTCTGTTAAATATATTGTCTTCAATATCTATTTAACACGTGTTTTTTTATAAGTATCATCATAGCTTTTTATTTTTTTCCCCTTAAAAGGTG
Organism: Ogataea piceae; assembly: GCA_030567815.1. Lineage (NCBI taxonomy): Eukaryota > Fungi > Ascomycota > Pichiomycetes > Pichiales > Pichiaceae > Ogataea > Ogataea piceae. Next base: position 56,715 of record JAJLSX010000030.1, on the reverse strand, counting down.
TTTGTCTTTTATTAAATATTTTTTTATTTAAAGTCTTTTTCAATTTAATATACATACTATTCAGAGTAATCCCAAATTTGAATTTCACCACTTAAAGAAACAGATATTAGTGTTTGTCCTTCATTTAAAATTTCCACTTGTAATATTGGTTGTTTATCATTTGAAGCTTTCAATTTAAATTGAATATCTCTAGATTGTAAATTCCAAAAAATTACATCACCAAGTTCATCTCCTGAACATATCAATGATTCATTATTAAAAGTAATAAAATTACTACTTAAATTATATTTTTCAGCAATTGGTTTACCATTAGAATTAATAAATGTTTTAACAACTTTATCATTCATATAATCCCATAATCTTAAAAATCCATCTAATGAACTAGACAAGATATATTTAGAATTTGGTGAGAATTTAACAAAACTAACAGGGAAACTTGAACCTGATTTATCATAAATTAAAGTTTTCAAACATTGTCCAGTTTCTAAATCAAATAATCTAATTAATCCATCATATGAACCACTGACTATTATAGTACCATCAAAACTAAAATCTAATGATGAAATTGGATCAGAATGTGCACTTAAAGTTTTCAAACATTTTCCTCTTTTCAAATCCCAAATACGTATATTTTCATCTGATGATCCACTCAATAAAATTGAACCTTTTTTATTAAATTTTAAAAAATTGATATGATAAGTATGTCCTTTCAAAATTATTATTGTCTCTGCAAATGCTATATCCCATACACGTATAGTAAGATCATCTGATGCAGATGCTATATATTTTGAATTTGGTGAAAATTCAATATCTGATATACCTTTTGTATGACCCTTAAATATTCTTATTAATTTTAAACTCGATGTTGTTGTTGTTGTTGTTGTTGTTGTTGTTGTTGTTGTTGTTGTTGTTGCTATTGTCGACTTCAAATCCCACAATTTGATTGTCTTATCAGATGATGCAGTAGCTAAGTATCTCCCATTGGGACTTATTTTACAGGTAGAAACTAAGTTAGATCCATGTGAACCTTCTTGCCTTATACGAAGCTTATATTTGGAAGATGTATAGAAATCTTTATTAGAGTTTTCTCCATTATTTAAACCTTCCAATTTACCATTTTGGATATCTATATTTTTCTCACTTTCAGTCATAAGGGTTCTCTTGTTCTATAAACAAATCTTAAAAACTTCTTATGTTTTCATAGTACTCAGTAAAGTAACTTGTATGTTTAGTAATAGTAATTTGAAGTTATGTATGCAATTTTTTCAAATGAAAATTATATAATTTTATGCCTCTATAGTAGCGCGCGTGAGTTCGTATATTACGCGATAATTCTACACGTGAAAAACTATAAATATAGGCCACGGTCGCGCGGCGACGTATAATCGACGCTTATACACATATATATATATATATATATGATTTTTATGGTGTATAATTTAAAGCTATTGATATTATAAATTAAAGTATACATGTAATTTAGAAAGAAGTAGTACATAAGCGCCCAAAAAAAAAGAGAAAACAACCCAAAGAGAAAAGAGACAAGAGAAAAGAAAAAAGAAAAAAGAAGGAAATGAAGGAAATGACTAAAAGAAATTCCTGAACTAAACTATATATTAAAAGTGTTATGTACATTTGAATATTCTAATATCAAAAGGCAAGAGAGCATTATGTTACAATTTGCAATCGAAGAAAATAAATGGAAGAACGAAAAATGTAAAATGTACTTTTTGAAAGGTGAGAAGGAAAAATATTTATAACTATTATAGTGACTGTGGTTATTATTATATGCCGAATTTGATCTATGGTACAATTTTATGAAAATTGTTTAGCAGTCTCATTCATGACATTATCATAACTTGGAGGAGCTTCTTCAGGAACATAGTCATTTGAATCGTTACTATCTAAGAATGAAGTAGAACCATATGTGGTTGGTGGTTGTGTAGACAGAGGAGATGGAGGAATAACACCTGAAATATTATTAGTATTACCTGGGTATTTATTAAGTTGATTTGATGCAGTAATTGGGGATCTACTTAATGGACTCAATGGTCTTTGCAAAAGTGAAGCATTGTTAGATCCACCATTTGAATTAAATGGTTCTGGATGAGAAAATCTTATTCTAGTTTGATCTGAATTTTGGCTAACATGAATTGAAGGAGAACCTGGAGGAGATGTAATAATAATTTGTTGTCTCTCTAGATCTTCATAGTCAAAGAATGGATTTGGATTTCTTAAAATTATATACCAAGAATGAATTAAACCTGGAACATAACCCAATAAACATAGACAAATATTAACTAAAACATCACATGAGCAACATCCACTCTTTAGCATAACAGGAATTGGTGGGAAAAAAAAGGCAATAATGACTAGAAGACAGTCAGGACAACAGCAGCAGCAACACATTTTTAAGGTATAAATATTGATTGCGATCACCTGGTAAAGTATAAAGTATCGGGCAGATATAAATAAACTATATGTATTTTTTTAAAAAAAAACAGAAGATAAAGAAAAAAAGAAAATACAAGTAAACAAAAAGATATTTATTCATCTATTTATCTATTTATCTATTTTTTTATCAAAATTTTCTAGATTGTTTGACTCAGTCTATATGCAGTCATTTAAAAAAAAATTCTATACGTATAAATTGACTGCGTAGAATAAAAATTATTATTCCTGTGAGTCTAATTATCGGTTCGCCGATTGGTATATTATATAATATATTGCATAATATTCTCGATCATATATATTATATATAAACACGGGCGATCGTTGAAATAATAATTTTTAAAAATAAATTTCAATTTAAAATTTTATAAATCGGTCGGGCCGGTCGATAGACTCAATTAATTCGCGATTAAATCACAGAGAAGCAGCGCGAGCACCAATTTATATATATATATATATATTATACTATATAATATATAAATTTTATATATATTCATCGATTACATGTGATTCCTCGATCGAGAATCTGCATTGTGCATGTGTGTGTGTGTGTGCGATTTTGAACGTGTACGGATGCACAAATATTAGATAAATTGATTGTATAATCATTAGAATTGATTAGATAATCAGTAATCAGTTTCCATATAAATTTATAATTTTATATTCGTACGCTCCAACACATGCGCTGAGGGTTATAATTTATAGTTTTATATAATATATAATATATATTTGGACTACTAAATTATAGGTTCACTGATCTACATTGCATGTAAAGATCTGACCCGCTACCATCAATGAAAGGTACTATTACTATGTGTTTTCATATTATACTAGTAAGTTATATATAATATATATATATATTATATACAATTGCACTCTTTATATATAGTAAATACTAAATACTAAATACTAAATACTAAATACTAAATACTAAATACTAAATACTAAATAGTAAATGCTTTAAAATATTAGTGGGGGTGGGGGGAGCATATATTACATAATATGCAAATATTTACCATAGAGCCCACCTGGGAATTGATATATGTGAGAAAATAGCAAATAACTGTAGTGATAATACGTATATGTAGCTTTTATCTAAAGCTGACATACAAATGGTATACGTGTTACATAGATACCAAATAAACTCCATTGTTTTAAAATTGTATTTAAATTAATTGCTAACATGATCAAATAGGAATTTAATTAAAGGTAGTAGAAGTTAATGAATAATGGGTAAGTAAATTTCAATTACATTTTTTCATTATACAACTTTATGTACGTTCCCACCACTCATTTTTGCGGAAGTTATATAAATTAAACGTACAGGATCAAAATTAGGAGGAACGGATTTTATTTTTTTTTGTTTTGAAATTTGCGATTACTTTATTGTATACATTGTACATATAATATTTAAGACGTAGTATATATATAGAATTGAGGTGACATTCTTCGAGATCTCCCTTAAAGTTGATACAGCTAGTTATTCCCGTATATATAGAGTTACCGGCGAATATTAAAAATAAAAATTATATAGAATAAAAATTAAGAGAAAAAAGAAATATACCCCCGTATTTAGATTATAGCAGTAGGTCGAATTGCATGAGGAGTGTGAATTGTCTTATTTAGTAAATTATAAACTATAATAAGATCTATTTATGATCTCAATTCCAATGTATATATGGTTACAATTAACTTTCACCTCATATATTCAAGCCATTAAGTCACTCAATGATCAGAAGTATATTTTAATCATTAATTGTGTATAATATATCTGTTAGTAGGAAAGAACAGTTTTTAACCTAGTCATGTTTAACTTGATACTTAGAGAATTATATCATGTATAAAAGGCTATTTAATCAATTGTTGATCCATCGCGATAGGAAACTTTTGGATCCGTTATTTCGCCGCCGAGTTTCCGCCGACTAAATATTATTTTAAATCCACACAGATTTCAATTTTTATTAGGGAAAGAGACAAAGATTATATAATATAATGCAAAATCTCCTAATTCTTTCCATATATGTAAGTACGTACGCACGTACAATAAAAAATAAGCTAGGGAAATTTGTACGTGTGTATATACGTAACGTTCTGCTAGAATTGTGGTGTATTTTTGTGGTAAAATTTAAAAATTAAATCTGCACAAAGTTAAATAATTTTGCATAAACAGTAATAATTAATTTAATAATTTTACCGCCGTTCATTTGTTATTATGCAGCCTGGTTTTACACGTACTGAATATAATATTATCTAGAATTGGGAGTAATTTTTTAAGGAGTTCGTAATTTTTCTTTTTACTTACTAGCTATAAAATTATATTTCAGTTTTGGTTTTGGTAATTAAGTTTAGAACTATTTTGTGTATTTATTTATCATATATGCATATGTGTAGAAAATACAATACTCGGGCTATTCAATTGATTGAATCATTAGTTTATAAAACTAATCAATTTTCTAGCTGAGTAATTAAAAGTCTTTTTTTTTTCATGGCTTATAGTATGTATATATAAGCCTTACTAATTTATACGCTATTCGGTGTTACGATGATACCCCCTATATATTTGAATATACATAGGATTCTATTCACACTAGTATAGTATATACTATATAGTATATACTATATAGTATATAGTAAGATTCTCTTAATTTCGCAATTTACAGATTTGTACATTTGAGTAATAATTGTTTAATTTTTTTCAAATTAGAGACTTATATATAATTATATAGTACCTTTATTGTAGTAGTATATGATGTTGCTATATTGCAGTAATTATAATAGATTAAAGCTGCAATAATATTTCAAAATACATATTTGATATATATTATATACTAATATAGTATATGGTTGACAGTATACTGTAATTTATTACTGTAATTGCTAGATATATTTTTTAGAAATTGTATTATATACTAGGCTATCCGGCCGGGCACTAGGAGGCTAAGCCCATGAATTTCAACAACTCCAATTTTAAATTTGCGCGCCACCGAAGAATTTTATTTTTTTTGTGTTTTCTTCCTATTGCATACTATATTATAAGCTATATATATAGCGTATATATATCCATTATATAGGTACGTGCTTCTTTCAGGTCTTAAGCTTGTTCAAAAAAAAATAATTTATTACACCGGTCATGTGTCTCTGCTTCGCTTCTAATTTCTTTGCATGCGCAGCAGTTTTGCTGTGCTGGAATAGTGACAATTAGATTATAGCTAGCTAGCTAGCTCTATCAGTAGATAGTCTTATAGATCATATAGCTAAATCCCTCCACCTAGTATATATATATGTTTATATGCGCGAGTATTCAATGTTTTCAACTAGAATATCAGGTATCCCATATTATAGTTTATACCGCGATATTTTACATCAAGTAATCAAATCTTGTTTCAAATAAAGCATACCTTCAACGATAAACTAAAAAATTATACTAGCTTAAAGTAGTACTATATAAAACAAACTAATACACAATTCTTATTATATAAAGCCTTTACATAAGCTATTAAAGAAAAAAAATAGTAGATGCACTACTCCTCCACATAATTTAAAACCCCTTCTTATACATGGTATAAATACTAAAATAGTATATATGTACTAGCTATATATAACATGACTATTTGATACAGAAAAATTTAAGAACATATGAGGTAAGTACATGCTCTCAATACGTACAGATTATGTATAACATATAATATATATACATGTATTTGAGAGATCGGATCGAGAGATAACCCGTGTATATATACACACATATACACACAATAGTAATATAGTATATCTAGTATATAGCATATAGTATAATATATTAAATATAAAATTTAAATTGTATCTACGTGTATTGTATTAATTTAAAACGTTAAAATACAAAATAAAAATATATGTGCAAGGGCAAAACTTTATCTGCATGCAGCTATTCAAGTAACTTCTACGGGTACGTACGTACATTATATTATATAAGAAGTGTGACTCTTTGAACAGTAAGCCTCACAAGTTCTTTTTTTAAAATTTTTTTTTCTGTGTCTCCACCCCATATATAACGTTATAAAATGTTGACACTGAGACTGCACTGCAATGTACGTACGTGATCATTAAATATATGCGACCAAAAATTTTTTACTAGTGAAATATACTGTACGGCGTACATACATATATATATATATATATCACTTATATAGTAATTATAATTATATATTTGTCGTTTCTTTTTTTTATATTTTTTATATATTACTTTTTTTATTACTTTTTTTACATGGGGAAGAGGGGAGGTAATAAATATATAGGCGGGGAGGATTATTAGCAGGCTCCGCGGGACACTCGTGCCAGGGAGATGCTAATTCATGGAAAACATTAAATATCAGGATCAAAATCAAAGATTCTTCCATATATATATTTCTATTTGACACATGGCACCTGGCACCTGGTAAAAACGTAAGTAGCCTGGTAGGAAGATATCTTAATCAGACAGTTCCCCGATTCCAGACTTCATATATAATATCGCGCTAAATCTCGAGGACATTGGAACATTCCGCATTTCATAAATAATTTTGTTAGATCCTCTGGGAAGGGGATTACATCTAGATATGTTAATGGTGTCTCAGGCGGCCGTAATATTTGTGCCAAAGTTATATGCGCTGCTGCTTTGATCGTATAGAATAAACTGTAATATGTATATATATATTATATATATACTATATAGTATATACTAAATTATTCTTATAAAAATGTCTATATATATAGATTATATATAGATTATATACAATGGGAAACGCACACTGCACACACATATAGTCATGGACTCACTTAGACACATGTTCACACATGGTTTAGGAAAAAAAAAGAAAAAAAAAAGGAAAACACCAAAAAAATAGATATTTTGTACAAAATCAGGCAGGACAAACAACTAGTGCGCGCTGCGTGGCTAACTAAGTGGTTAACAGGGCATTAGCAGGGCAGGATATTAATGCATCACATAACACACAGCATTATATTTTTTATATGTAAGCGATTCGATGATCCTTTCTGAGTAGCAACTATTCTCTATCCTGTTTTTATTTTAAATAGGATTTTTTTTTTTCGTTTTTTTTTTTTATTAAAGAGAAAACTGCAGGTTCTTTAGTTATATATATGTTACTACAGGTTTCCGGATTTTGTATAATCTTCAAACACTTGGAAGTTGACTATTTTATCCTATTCTTTTTGTGTTTTTTTGTTTTTATATTCTTTGTTGGATATATATATATATAGATCAGGGGGGGATTTACTCAGTTTTGGTTTTTTTTTTGTTCTCCATAGTGTACGCCACCACTCCCAAGACAATACAAGACAACCTTTTCAGCACTTAGACCTTAAGGAGGCGAAATATTCTACAGACACATTTTTTTTTGGATACTTAAGATACTTCATACATGATCCAAATGGTTAATATAAATTACAATTTGAGTGGAGGTGAGCGTAGTTCGTATTCAGTACACTCTCAACCCTTTTACCTCTATAAGTTCTATGATTCGGCCGAGGAGAAAATAGACGCATATAAGATTTTTCCAACTCCTTATTCAACATCAAATATATCATTAAGAAAGACTTCTGTGGATTCGACAACTAAACCAAGTTGGCAACAGGTGAATAATGATACTAGTAGACATCCAAATATTAGAGGTCAGCAAAATTTACCATTTGCATCGAACATAGCTAGTTCAATATATAACTATAGAAATAACGATCAACTTCCTCCTCCTCCTCCTCCTCCTCCTCCTCCTCCTCCTCCTCCTCCTCCTTCTGC